>CM076578.1:1019469805-1019619983 GCA_034641835.2 Pinus albicaulis
CTCCTCCTTCCTCGGCTCAAGTTGCCGCTGCAAACTACACAACTGCTGGAATGGATTGCGCTGTCAAGGAGGCTGAAGCTGTAGCCTGTTGCTAGATGATGAGATATAGCTAAAAACTGATAAAAATAATCTCACCAAAGTGAGGGAATTTTCCCTCACAGGATTCCAAGCTAAAATACTTGGAACTTCCTTCCTCCACTGGATCTACCTTGCTGGTGTAATATTCCTAAATTTTCACATGATATTTGGAATATTAGAGTTCTTAATTTTCTTAATGAACTAAGAAAATAAAAGGGTGGGGGGACCCATAATCCTCAAATATGAATAAAATCCACTTTTGATGTGTGTATTTGGATATTTCGGATCTAGATCTACATAATGGAGTAGTAGAGCAACTACTTAATGTGAAAGGAGTGGAGATCATGTCTCATTAAGGAGATAGATCATGGAGGTTGATACAATTAGCTAAGATCTTGGAAGGGATCAAACATAAGATCATAGAGAATTGATGATGAGATGATGGAGGAAGTGGTGCATTACTCCACACATGATGGAGAGTGTGATGAGCACATTCACACATCATGGAGATCACGAAATGACAGTGCAGTCAACATGGAGACCTATGTCCACATGTACAACGCATTTATGAGGTGGGCCAAGCCATGAGAAGGTTCAAAAACTATATAATGAAGATGAAGGAAACATAGAAGGCATGTTAAAGATTATTGTTGATGTATGATCTGTTTAGATCTGGAATTTTCATGTGAAATTCCATGCTTTCCTTGGTTGTTTAGCTAATATTGCAAGTGTTGTTTAGCGCTGGGTGTTCTTAGTTGGGAATCCCACCTCTTTCTTTGAGTAGCTCTGGAAAGAGTATTGCACTTCATTCATCATCAGGAATTGGTGCCATATTGTTCCTACTTTATGCAGAATATCCATATTCAGAAATTGCATATTTCTGAAGATGAGTTTGAGAGGAGGAGGTTGTCCTTCAATATTTCAGTTAAGGAACCGGTGAAGGATTCATCCTATCACCTTGAGCTTCAAGATCAGCCTTCCAGTGCTTCAGATCTATATCAAGCATCAGGCCATCTATTATACATCTCCTCGCAGTAACAATCCCTTCAGGAATTGCGCAGTCTAATCTTGTATATCCAAGGGAGAAGGGAAGTTTCTAACATTTCAGCTAGTAATCCAGGGGAGGACCAATCCTTCACATTGTATACATTATTTACATCAGTCTTGAGCTTCATAGCGTTATTTTTCAGCAGGTTAGAGAGCCTCCTTCCTTTACAACACAATTTTTATGAGCAGTTGTGTAGCAGCAACTGCAACCTTGTTTGGAGGATTGAGGAGCTAGATATTGAGCTCCTTGCTTGAGGATATAGAGAAGGGATAAACCCTTCAAGTTTAGATCTGATCTTGTGAGATATTTCAGCCATCTATTTGTCAGATCTAGCTTCAGATCTACATAACCCAAAAGGCAAAGGATCAAACTCTGGGAGGGTGATTTTCCAAAGTTGTAGATCTGGAAAATCCTTTCTGGGTTATCTTGGGTATCCATCATAGAGCCCCGATCTTGAATCTTGACATCATCAGAGCTCTAGATTTCCGTAGATCTAGATTTTACTTTTCAGCCTGTAGTCATATATTCATTATCTTCTGAAGGGACAATGAATTATTTGCTTCCAGCAGCTCTCCAGTTCCGAAGTGCTTATTGTGGCATCTTTTCAGGGTGATTCTAGGCCATCTCTTTGGCTAGATCTACTCATGTTTTGAAAATTATGTAACTGAATATTCTCCTATATAATAAAATGGCTCCGCTATTCTGTCTATATCTGTGTTGATCATAAAATTACATGTACATTTTCTGTGTTACAAATATTATGTTTGTGTATCAATGCATTATTCCATTTTGGGATATTACAGTGGTATCAGAGCATGATCTTTGGCTCAACTTGTGGACATTTTGACAACATAAGAAAAGCATATAGTAGAGATCTAGTATGGAGGGATTAAGTTTTGCCTCATATTCCTTTAGATATATGAAGGATCTCTCTAAGGAGATCAATGAAACAAGAAGAGAAAGGAAAAGAGAAACCTCAAGAAGGTTTCAAGATGAAGAAGGTCCCAACACTTCTTTTCAGCAACAAAGAAGACCAGAGAAGCAAAGAGCTTCACATTATTCCAATAGATCCACTTTATTTGAGAAAGAGGACTGGTTTGAATATGATGAAGGCATGGGGAATGAGATTTTAAGTGAATATCTATCTGAATACAAGTCACAGCCTAGAGCATTGAAGGAGAATTCCTCTCTCCAATAGTTTCTGCAACTTAAAGAAGAGAGGAGATCTAGAAGTAGCAATAGAAGAAAGAAGCATAGATTCTTCTTTCCTACATTTGATGGATCTTCCACAAGCACCTTGAGGGCTTGGAGAGAAGAATTATTTAAATTATTTCTAAAATATCCTATATCTGAAAGAGATGCTGTGGAGTTTGCAGCGCTACACCTAGATGGTGAAGCAAGAAAATGGTGGTTCAGTCACTTGCCACACATGAAAGTGTCTTCTTATGCAGATTTTATTCAAAGACTGAAGGAAAGATATGATAGAAAGAAAATAGAGACATCTCACATAGTGACATCTCCCATCATCAAGGAGATAGTACATGAAGATTCAAGAGAAGATGTTCTCATTATCACTTAAGAGGAGGAGCCTCTACCACCACCAGCTGTAGATGTGATTAGATCAAGAGGAGGATCACTTGAAATTTTGCAAGATGGTCTTGATTTCTTGACATTTGGAGCCCCATGCATGATTGATGAGATGCATGAGGAGGAGGAGACAAATACCAGCGCTGGTACACTTGTAGAAGTACAACCATCACTCTTACCAGCAGTTAGAGAGGGCCTTTGCACCGAGAAAGGAAAATATTGTGTTCTTGCAAGATGTTTCTGAATCACAGTTGATCCAAGGTATGCATCCATTTTCACCACATATTGTTTCAGTGGATCTTATTGAAACTTATGGGGACATGCCATCAAGGCTATTGCATGACCAAGGGTTAGAACATCAGCTGATTTGGAGCATAATTATATCACTGCACAGAGGACCCTTGATCTAATCAAGGAAGAGATGAAGAACCATCCTAGTTTATCATTGATGTACTAAATTCGACCCTTTGAGTTGAAGTGTAGAATTTATGAAGATGGGATGAGTATGATCCTATGTAAAATGGCTAGCTATGAGTTCAAAATTGTGCCTTGCTTTGACACAATACATGTATCACCTTGCAGATCTACAACGTTGTCCATGAGAAAAAGTGAAAAGAAGAGGACCCATTCCTGATGGGAGAAATCATATGGAAACTTCATTCATGAAGCAATGGAGGAAAGGATGATAGATGGTAGACATCCCGAGATGAGAAATATTTTATAATTTCTAGATGACACTTTCTCAATGAGCATCTCATAGCTCAAAGAGAGACTTCTACCTGCAACAGATCTAGAACCTTATTGGTTTTAGAGGGCCATTGATGAGAAGAGAATCTCATGGAGAGATCTCATTGGAGGTGCACTTCAACATATCATGGAGTGCATATTCAACAATTTGAGGAGGTTGGTGTCCTACAATGGGAGGATACAAAGTATTTGCAGAATGAGATCCATCATCCACATTGGGATGAATGGTTGATGATATGGAGCAAGGGGTTTCCAAACCACTTTCAGATCTATGATACAGGCCAGCAAGAAGCATGGCTATGCTGGTTTATGTTGGGTGAGTATGGATACCACTCCATGAGTCATAATTTCTTGATTCATGCCTTACACATCAATGGAATAATGCAGAAGAAAAAGGCATGGTTTCTTTGGTTGTTGATGAGAGTTTTTGGACATCACATGTTATATCTTATGTCCTTGTATTTACTCTTATTTGGGATATGTCTCATGTATTTACATGTATTTATGTTTGGGATGTATCTCATGTTCATGTATGTACTTGGGTTTGGGAGAAAGCATAACCCTCACATGATGTGGCATAAGGGAGCTTGTGTGTATTATGTTGATGAGACATCTCACGTGTCCATTACTATATTGTTGCTCCATTACTTGCATCATGATAATGCAAGGAGGCAGCAAGAATCCTTGTTGCTATGGTTACTATTGGGAGAGTATGGGCTGAATTATTCCCATATATTGCATGACATTGTTGGAGGATGGCAACAAAAGACCTTACAGCGTTGGCTTCTGTTGGGGGATTATGGTCATTGTATATGGTGTGATGATGATGTAATGGGGTAGCAAGATGCCTTGTTAAGGTGGATTCTCTTGAGAGAATATGGTCGCTAGATTTGGTACAATGATGATGTGGTATGGCAGCAAGAGGCATTGCTGAGGTGGATTCTTTTGAGAGAGCATGGCTCTCATATTTTCATTGATGTTGATTTGACATGGAAACAAGAAGCATTGTTTCGGTGGCTTATTTTGAGAGAGTATGTCTCTCTTACTTGTTTTCATGATGATCTAGCATGGCAGTAGAAGGCTTTGCTGTGTTGGTTGTTATTGGGAGAATATGGTTTGACATTGTTCATGTTCATCCATATGTTTCTACCTCTTGTTTTTCACTATGTTGATGTGATGTTTGATTCCTACACGGCCAATAGGGCTAATGATGTGAACATTGATAGATGTAGTCTACTCTATGTATCATGTGTTGGAGATATATTTCATGAGTTGGGACTTTCCACTTTGGGAATGAACCACTTCACCTTATGTATCTCATGTGTAGAGAAGATCTTTGGTCATCATATGATTGCCACTTGGAGGCTCATTGATGAGGATGGGTATCTAACTTTTCAGTTGGAGACCATTCTAGACATTCTAGAGAGGCAGATTTGGAGCTGGACATTCATGACACATTGTGACAGATGGGAAGGCCTTCCACATGAGGACTCCATTTGGTGGGAGGATGTTTTTTGTAGCATCCACTTTTGCAGTTGCTTGAGGACAAGCAACATTTTTCTGGGGAGGACTATAATATTCCAAATTTTTCACATGATATTTGGAATTTTAGAGTTCTTAATTTTCTTAATGAAATAAGTAAAAAAAGGGTTGAGGGACCCATAATCCTCAAATATGAATAAAATCCACTTTTGATGTGTGTATGTGGATATTTCAGATCTAGATATACATAATGGAGTAGTAGATAAACTACTTAATGTGAAAGGAGTGGAGATCATGTCTCATTAATGAGATAGATCATGGAGGTTGATACAGTCAACTAAGATCTTGGATGGGATAAAACATAAGATCATAGAGAATTTATGATGAAATTATGGAGGAAGTGATGCATTAATTCACCCATGATGGAGATCATGAAATGAAAACGTAGTCAAAATGGAGACATATGTCCACATGTACAACGTAGTTATGAGGTGGGACAAGGCATGAGAAGGTTCACAAAATATATAATGAAGATGAAGGCAACATAGATGGCATGTTGAAGATTATTTTTGATGTATGATCTATTTAGATCTGGAATTGTCATGTGACATTACATGCTTTCTTTGGTTGTTTTGCTAAGATTGCAAGTTGTGTTTGGCACTGGGTGTTCCTGGTTGGGAGTCCCACCTCTTTCTTTGAGTAGCTCTGGAAAGAGTATTGTACTTCATTCATCATCAGGCATTGGTGCCATACTATTCCTACTTTCTACAGAACATCCATATTAAAAAATTGCACATTTTTGAAGATCAATTTGAGAGGAGGAGGTTGTCCTTCAATATTTCAGTTGAGGAGTCGGTGAAGGATTCATCCTATCAACTTGAGCTTCAAGATCAGACTTCCAGTGATTCATATCTATATCAGGCATCAGGCCATCTATTATACATCTCCCAGTAGCAGCAATCCCTTTAGGAATTGCGTAGTCCAATCTTGTAGATCCAAGGGAGAAGGGAAGTTGCTAACATTTCAACTAGTAATCCAGTGGAGGACCAATCCTTCACATTGTATACATTATTTCCATCAGTATTGAGCTTCATAGCCATATTTTTTTGTAGGATAGAGAGCCTCCTTCATTTACAACACAGTTTTTATGAGCAGTTGTGTAGCAGCAGCTGCAACCTTGTTTGGAGGATTGAGAAGATAGAGAAGGGATCAACCCTTCAAGCTTAGATCTGATCTTGTGACATATTTCAGCCATCTATTTTTCAGATCTAGCTTCAGATCTGCATAACCCAGTAGACAAAGGATTAAAATATAGGAGGGTGATTTTCCAAAGTTGTAGATATGGAAAATAATTTATGGTTTATCTTGGGTATCCATCATAGAGCCCAGATCTTGAATCTTGGCATCATTAGAGATCCAGATTTCTGTAGATCTGAATTTTCCTTTTCAGCCTGCAGTCATATATTCATTATCTGCTGAAGGGACAACATAGTATTTTCTTCTAGCAACTCTGTAGTTACGCAGTGCCTATTGTGGCATGTTTTCAGGGTGATTTTAGGCCATCTCTTTAGCTAGATATACTCATATTATGAACATTGTGTAACTAAATCTTCTCATATATAATAAAATGGCTCAGCTATTATGTCTATATCTTTGTTGATCATAAAATTACATGTACATTTTTTGTGTTACAAATATTATGTTTATGTATCAATGCATTATTCCATTTTGGGATATTACAACTGGACTGCGCAATTCCTAATGGAACTGCTGCTGCATGCAGGTGTAAAATGATGGCCTGATGCCTGATGTCACAATGCTACTCCTGGAAGAATGAAATGAATGCACAAGGTGAAATGATGAACCCTCCATAGGTTTCCTAGCTGAAATGCTAGAAACTACCTTCCTCCTCTCAAATCCTAAGACAAGAATGCATAATTTCTAAAGCTATATATGTAGAAGAGAGGGGATGAATGTAGCACCAATGCCGAATGATGAATGGATTCTCAAAATAACCTTCCCATAGTAGGCACTCGAAGTCCCCCATGTTTAAGGGTGGGATTCCCACTTGGGAACACCCGTGTGCTAAAAAACACAATAGACATAGCTAAACAACTAAATCATGCAAATAAATGTAAAATGTAAATACAATATCAAATTTGTTTTTCTGCCCTAATATTCCTTATATGGTTTTGAGCCTTCTCTAGCCTTGGCCCACCTCATAACTACACTGCACATGTGGCCACTAGTCTCCATGAAGACTGCACTGGCTCTCCATGATGTCCATCATCTCTGCATTTACTTGCCACTCCTCCATCATGTGTGCATTTAATGTACCACTTCCTCCATCAATTCATAATTATCTCTCCATGATCTTACTTTTATTCCTCCACTATCTCCATCATATTCATCATTAATTCTCTACGACCTCCACTCTTTCTTCATTATTAAGCTGCTCCACTACTCCATAATGATGATCCACTACCTACTAACCCACATTCACACAATAGAAGTGGAATTTATTCATCTAATGGGGTTTATGGGTCCCTCCACCCTTTTATTTTCTTAACTAAGTAAGAAATTAGGAACTCTAATATTCCAATTAGCTTATGGAAAATTGGGAATATTACGGAATTACACATAGAGATCTTGACACACTTCTTAATTATGACCCATGAACATCACTGTTACAAGGTCGATTTCTTGGTGTTCCCAAAGAAATTTGGCTTTGTCAAACTTTGAGAAGTAAATGAAAATGAACAAAAGGAATTGGGTAACTAGATCTCCAAGGTGTGAAACATGGAATTAAATCCAAATTTTGAATTTTATTCTAGCTTCGGACAATGGAGCATGACACTACAACTGAAACCTCGCTATAATCCTTTCAAAGTCCTAACTAAAAGGAAGGGTTAACCATGCCTAACAAGTTACCAAAAGTGATTATAATTGATCAGGAGATCATGTCCAAGTGTAAAAAAATGCTAAAAAATGGAAACACTTAGAAATGGTTGTAGTTTGAATGAACAGAAAGGCCTCACTACTGCGATTCTAGTGCCCTGAATGGGACTCAAATCCGATATCGTATGTGAAAGTTACTGAGGTTTGAATTAATCCAGTAACCTCCAAAACAAGACTTTTTTACTATGATTTTGTCAATTTGTAAAAAAAATTGTATGGAAAAAAATTGGTTTTTATTAAGTTTTTATAGGCCTATTAGTGGGTGCCACGTGGCCCTAGGCCATTGGTTGAAGGTCAAGTTAAAAGATATTGGAGGGCATGGGTTTCGAACCCTAACCCGCCTACATGGGCAGGGCTGACCCAACCAACACGACACAAGCACGAAGTTGTTTTCTGGGCGAGTCAGGTCATTTAAAACTTGAACTTCGGGCGCGTCGGGTAGAGGTAAACGCTGAGTTGGGTCGTGAGATGTAACATGCGGAGAAAGATTTGGTTAAGTCCTCAGGGCTTAAGAAACATTGAAATGTGGTCATGGTAGTTATGACCCAAGGCTTAAACCTTTTCCAACTAGTGGAACAAAGGGTTAAGCACCTTTGTGCTAGCCCCTATCCGCATAAGACCTAGACCCTGTGACCATGGGTGCGGGTTTTAAAACCTTATCCGCCAGCGCTAACCGCCTGGAAAAACCACATATGAACGCGCTCATAAACTAACAATTAACATTAAATGTTATCCCTATTTTGGAGCACAGTTCCACCAAGTCAGCTTGTTTGAAAAATTTGGAGGAGTTTACTGGAGTTCCTCTAGTTTTGGAAGAGGTTTTCTAGTGCCACTGGGAAAAATATTGTTTGGGTCATAAATTTCTCAATTTTTGACCAAATGAGATGAAATTCTAGTCAATTTTGGCTTTCTTGGACCTTCTGGAGTGTTTGGGATAGGTTTTAGAGTGAATAGAGGTGTTCTTCAACCATTTTTTCTTTAGGGAAGAGGAAAGAACCATAAGGGCCATCAGGGAGATGGAGCTGTATTGGGTTGTACTTCACTGTTTGAGGTGAAAAAAAAGCCATTTCTAGCTTATTTCTGTCTTTTGAAGTCAAATTCACAGATTTTTTTCCTGTTTAGGCATATTTTTCATTGTGTAACCATTTTGAGAAAATTAATAGAGCAAGGACATACCATTGGGGAGCCTTGGACCAGAAGATGTAGCCCAGGAGGGGTGAATTTCCTCATAAGTTTGCTGTGTTATGCTATGGTGAATTTTACTTGATGTGTATTTTTGCTGTGATATATTAAATAGTAAATTTAAATAACAAATCCTCACACATAAAACTCAAAAACATTACCAAACTACTTTGTTTAACCTGCAAGACATGGAGAACACTTTGCACACTAAATTAAATGGAAATGGGTACTTTGGATAGTATTTACAAATATTTCAATTTTCAGATCAGATGGTATCAGAGCTAGATTTTTACTCTGCATTTGTTCTTGTGCAAATATATAGTTTACTATTTCCAAGTTTTGATGCTTACTAGGCTTAAAATCAAGAGAGGGGAAGGAAACTTGGTTAGTGCAAAAAGTAATCCTCAACCAAGAAGGGCTAGAGAGCCACCTCCAAGAGCCATAGAAGAAGCCTCAAGAATTTCTTCAAGAGAAGGAGAAGCTCCTGAAGACAATGATCCCAAAGAAGAGGAATGGGTGTTTCGAAAGGCTTTCTTGGACATGACGGAGATGGTGAGGACACTCTACCAAGAAAGGAATGATAGGCCTGTAAGAGAAGGATATAAACATCAGAAAGAAGGAGAGGGTTCTTTAGGAGGAAAGAAAAGTGATGACAAGTCAAAGAAAGGACATGGAGGTAATGGTGATCCACCATCCCCATCTTCATCCTCTTCCTCTACATCGTCATCCTCTACTTCGATGAATCAATCTCACAAGTCTAAAACCATTGGTAAAAGTACATTTTTAAAGCTTGCTGTTAAATTTGAGTTGCCTATGTTTAATGGTGAGGTCAATGCAGAGAAACTTGACAATTTGATAAGATAGTTGGAAGTTTACTTGAGGATACAAAACCTTCATGATGACGACACCAAGATATAGTTATCCTCTTTGACAATGGATGGAGAAACATTGGTATGGTGGGAAGCCAAGACCAAGGATGAAATTAAAAAACATGGTAAGATCACTTTATCATGGGCTGAATTTATTACTACAATTAAAAATCAATTTTATCCATTAGCTCATTTACAAAAGGCTATCATGAACTGGAAAAACCTCAGACAACTTAAGGGACAAAATGTACAAGACTACACCCAAGAGTTTAGAAGAAGAGAATTCTTATTAGGGGTAGACTAACAAAGTCAAGATACTTTGCTAAACTATATAGGTGGTTTGCACAGCTACCTTAGACATACTATCCTTATGTTAAATCCTACTAGTCTAGACGAAGTTTTTGTACAAGCTACTCATTTAGAGGCTAGAGGGAAAAACACTTTTGATGAGGGTAGAAGCAAGATTTTTAAGGGGAAAAAAAAAGATAAAACCTCTAAGGGAAAAGGGAAAAAGAATGCATCTGTCAAACAGGAGTGTGAGAAAGTGATATGTAAACACTGTTCAAGAGAAGGCCATGAAGATAAAAAATGTTGAAAACTTCATCCTGAAAAAATAACTCAGTTTAACAAAAACAAAGGAAAGAAGAAAACTACAGCTACTACAACTACACCACAAGACGTAGGTGATGATTCAGGTGACGAAACCAAAAGTGCAGCCATGGGTTTGAAGAGTATGAAGGGTAAAGAAACTGAAACTAAGCCAAGCACTAGTACTTCAAACTGTCATGTACAAGCTCCAAATGAGGAAGAAATGATTGAATTATTCCATCTGAGGGTAGTCTCAAAACATACAACAATTGACACGCTGTTTGACAGTGGGTCACAAGAAAATCTCATATCAGAAGACTTGGTAAAACAACTTAAACTTGAGACCATTCCACATCCAAAGCCTTATCCACTTGGGTGGATATGCAAGGATGCAAACTTACAAGTCTCAAGAAAGTGCATATTGCGATTTGCAATTACTGCACACTTTATTGACACAGTTGAAATTGATGTAGTACCACTTGATATATTAGGAATTGTTTTGTAAAGTCCTTACTTATTTGACAGGAAAGCGATCTTCCATCACCATGAAAATAAGTATCATATATTTAAAGATGGCAAAGAGTTTATTGTCAGAGCACATCACAAGAAGACAAATATAGCGATGGTAAATGCGGGACAGGTAATAAGGCTAGTGAATTCTAGTAAGAGTTTTGTACTTATTATGGTTAAGCCTAAGGTTGATGTGAATCATAAGTCATTTGAAAATTGTGATTCCAAGTTAAAATCAGATTTATATGATGTAGTTGATGCACATCATGAGATGTTTCAGGAACCAATAGGTTTGCCTCCTAAAAGGGAGATTCAACATGAAATCCAGTTACAACAAGATTGTCCTCTTCCTAACATAGGCATGTACCACATGTCTATCATGGAGAATGCTGAAATAAAGAGGAAAATTAAGGACTTGTTGGACAAAGGTTTCATAAGACCAAACACTTCGCCATGTGGGTTACCGATAATGTTCATTCCAAAGAAAGATGGAACTTGGCGTATGTGTGTGGACTTGAGGGCATTGAACAAGATAATGGTAAAAAATCGTTACCCACTCCCAAGGATAGATGATTTGTTAGATCAGATAAAAGATGCTAAATATTTCACTAAGTTAGACTTATGTAGTGGTTATCATCAATTTATAATTTCAGAAAGTGACATTTGGAAGACAACATTTAAAACCAAATAGGGACTCTTTGAGTGGCTTGTTATGCCGTTTGGTTTATGCAATGCACCTGCAACTTTCATGCGGGTAATGGATGGTGTCTTACATCCTTTTCTTGATGATTTAATTATTTTCTACTTAGATGAAACATTAATTTTCAACAAGACTAGAGAAGAGCACGTCATGCACGTTAAGAAAGTACTTTATGTTTTGAAGAAAAATCAGTTGTTTCTTAAAATGTCAAAGTGTGAATTTGGAAAGACTTGTTTGGTTTATTTGGGACACATAGTAGGAGGAGGTGCTTTGAGAATTGATCCTTCTAAGGTAGAAGCCATTGTAGTGACAAGTGTGAAGCATGCTTTCCAATGGGGAGGCAAGCAAGAGAAAGCTTTCGAGTCTTTTAAAGAAAAGATAATTTCAACTCCAGTCCTTGCATTACCGGACTTGAGATAGCCATTCGAGATTCAGACCGATGCTATTGATTATGCCATGGGTGTAGTTCTCTTACAACATGGTAAGCCTATCACATTTCATTCTGAGACATTTAATGGTGCTGTTTTGAATTATCCTACATATTATAAGGATTTGTATGCATTGGTACAACACGTCAAAAAGTGGAAACACTATTTTATGGGCAAATAAACAGCTGTTCATACCGACCATCAACCTTTACAGTACTTGCAGTCGCAAAGAAAATTACAGTTGTCACGACATTTCAGATGGATGGGTTTCGTACTGAAATTTCACTTGGTAATAAGGTACAAGAAAGGTATTTTCAATAAAGTTTATGATATGATTTCAAGGCCTATTATTAATGCTACTAATTTACTTAAGAATGATTCTATTTTACATGAGAGCTACATAGAACAGTATGCATAAGATGTTGATTTTAAGGATGTGTATGATAACTTGAGTGAAGGGAATCATGTTGAGGAGAATGATTATCACTTGCATAATAATTTTCTATTTCATATGGGCAAGTTATGTGTACCACAGGGGGAGAGACTAAGTGTCATGAGAGAAGCTCATTCTTCTCTTATTGCTGGAAATTTCGGGGTAAGCAAAACGATGGCACATTTACAGAGGTATTGTTATTGGCCTCGCATGGTAGATAGTGTTTCACATTTCATTAGAGGTTGTTCATTATGTGCTACAAGGAAGCCTAGAAATAGGAAGCTTGGTTTATATACGCCATTGCTAGTACCTTCTAGACCATGAGAAAGTGTTTCTATGGATTTTTTTGGAGGTCTACTATTATCTAGAAAGCAACATGATTATCTTTATGTAGTAGTTGATGGATTTAGCAAGATGTGTATTATTATGCCATGTAAGAAATCTATAACTGCTGATTTATATTTTCAACATGTATGGGTTCATTATGGCTTGCCTACTTCTATTGTTAGTGACAGGGATTCCATATTTGTTGGGAATTTTTGGTCCAATTTACGGAAGATGATGGACACCAATTTGAAGAAGAGTAATTCTGCAGACAGATGGCCAAACAGAGGTAGTGAATAGAACCATTGTACATCTCTTGAGAGGTTATTGCAGCAAGCATCCCAAGCTTTGGGATGAGCATTTGAATTACATTCAACATGCTTACAATCGGGCCAAGCACTCTTCTACAAATACTTCACCTTTTGAAGCTTGTTTTGGGTATTTGCCTAAGTCACCTTTAGATTTCATTCTTGAGAAGGATGTTGCCATTAATGGGCATAGTGAAATTGACAAAGCTCACATGTTCATTGAAATAATTCAGCTCATACATCAACAGGTTCAATAACAGCTTGAAAAAAGTCAAGGCAAGTACAAGGAGAGGCATGATAAGCACAAAGTTGATCGTAAGTTTCAAGAAGGAGATGAGGTATGGCTACATATTAGTAAGGAAAGAATGCAGGGAGAAGGTAAAAAGCTGAAGCCTATTCATTATGGTCCATTCAAGATCCTTAAAAAATGTTGGAAATAATGCTTTTCAACTAGATTTTCCTTCATATATGCAAATGTATTCCGTTGTGAATGTGGAAAATTTACGTTTGTATGAACCTCCTTTAATTGTTGATCATGAAAGTGACATTTAGCTACCATCCATAGAGGATTTCTCACCAGAATTTTTGGATGAGATGAAAGAGGATGCTATCTTTGACAGAAGGACACACACTTCGAGGATGGGAAGTGTTGATTATCTTTGGATTGGTCTTAAAGGCAACAAACCGAGTAAGGTAAAATGGATGGAGGTGGAAAAGGTGAGGGATATATACCCTTATCTTCTAAACAAGTAATTGAAGGCTTTTGGGGTCCAAAAGCTTCCCAATGGGGAGGTGTGATCAGGAGATCATGTCCAAGTGTAAAAAAATGCTTAAAAATGGAAATTCTCAGAAATGGTTGCAGTTTGAACGATCGAAAAGGCCTTGTCGCTGCGAGTCTGGCACCATGAATGGGACTCAAATCCGATGTCATATGTGAAAGTTACCGAGGTTTGAATTCGTCCAGTGACCTCCAAAACAAGACTTTTTTTACTATGATTTTTTCAATTTGTAAAAACAATTATATGGAAAAAAAATTAGTTTTTATTAAGTTTTCATAGGCCTATCTATGGGTGCCATGTGGCCTGCCCGGAGGCTTCCACATGGTCCCAGGCCATTGGTTGAAGGTCAAGTTAAAAGATATTGGAGGGCATGGGTTTCGAACCCTGACCTGACTACACAGGAAGGGCCAACTTGACCAACACGACACATGCATGAAGTTGTTTGCTGGGCAAGTCGGGTCGTTTAAAACCTGAACATTGGGCGAGTTGGGTGAAGGTAAACACTAAGTCGGGTTGTGAGATGTAACGGGTGGATAAAGGTTTTGTTAATTCCTCAGGGCTTAAGACCCATCGGCATGTGACTGGAAGTTATGACCCAGGGCTTAAAAATTTTACAACTAGTAGAAAAAATGGTTAAGCACCTTTTTTCTATCCCCTATTCACATAAGACCTAGACCCTGTGACCATGGGCGCGGGTTTTAAAACCTAATCTGCCAATGCTAACTACTCAAAAAAACCACATATGAAGTGCTCATAAACCGACAGTTAACATTAAATGTTATCCCTATTTTGGAGTGTGATTCTACCAAGTCCACCTATCTGACAAATTTGGAGGAGTTAACTGGAGTTCCTCCAGTTTTGGAGGAGGTTTTCTAGTGCCACTGGGCAAAATCTTGTTTGGGTCATAACTTTCTCAATTTTCGACCAAATGAGATGAAATTTTAGTCAATTTTGGCTTTCTTGGACCTTCTGGAGTGTTTGGGATAGGTTGGAGAGTGAAAAGAGGTGTGTTTAAGCCATTTTTTCTTTAGGGAAGAGGAAAGAGCTATTATGTCCATTAGGGAGATGGAGCTGTATTGGTTGTACTTCACTGTTTGAGTTGAAACAAAAGCCATTTTTATCTTATTTCTATCTTTTGAAGTCAAGTTCACAGCTTTTTTTTCCTGTTTAGGCATATTTTTCACTGTGTAACCATTTTGAGCAAAATAATAGAGCAAGGACATACCATTGGGAGCCTTGGACCGGCAGATGTAGCCCAGGAGCGGTGAACTGCCTCATCAGTTTGCTATGTTATGCTATGGTGAATTTTACTTGCTGTGTATTTCTGTTGTGATATATTAAACAGGAAATTTAAATAAAAAATCCTCACACATAAAACTCAGAAACATTACCAAACTACTTTGTTTAACCTGCAAGACATGGAGAACACTTTGCACACTAAATTAAATGGAAATTCATACTTTTCATAGCATTTACAAATAGTTCCATTTTCAGATCACTAATGTGGGAGCAAGAGCATGAAATAATAAGTTCTCACATAATTCGAATTAGAATTTATCTCTACGACCTTCACATACCTTGGTATCAAAGCTTCTTTTATCGCCTTTTGAATTTCATGTTCAAAACCCATTACAAGTCTCGATAGTATATGAGAAACAAAAATGATTTTTGCTTCATTCCTCAACCATCACAATGACGCCCATTACAATGAGCTCATAGAAGGAGCCTAACAGTGTATCAATCTGTAAAATTATACTTGTTGTCAATAAAACAACATTGCGCATGGGTTAACCGTTGGTGAGAAATTGGACAATTCTCAATCTTTGAGAATTATCTTTGTTGTTCCTATTGTGCATGGAAAAATGCAATGAAATCTCTTGTAGTCGATCTTAAAGGATATCCACAATGTCCAACAATGTCTCCACTAAAATTTAAAATGCTTGGTGAGAGTGCACAATCGAAAGAGTTTAACCCCTCGCTCACTTTAATGGAATTCCACCTTCCTCCTTCAATGTAGTCTCGTCATTATTAACCAGAATCTTCATGCCAAGTTTTCAATACCAAATTCCGAGAAAGGAGGAGTACTCAAGAATACCAAAAAACTAGTTGCTCATACTATTTTAACAGAGCGAATTAACCATGCTCTAATACCATTGTTAAACACATAAATTGGTGGAAAATAAAATCAAATTTATTATAATGATCACAAATAATGATGTACAATATGTACATATTAGTACAATATGAAAATAGTTGGTTTGGTTTCTAGGTTTTCTTGGACCCTAATAACTAATCTCATGACACACACTAACCTAAATTTCAATCACGAGGATTAAGTGTGTAACATTTTTTTTATAAAAACTTCTAAGTAACTTAGAGAACAATATTTCCCATTTTCCTCACCCTTGAAAGGAGTTTATATGAACTTAAACATTCAAGTAAGGAGTTTATATGAACTTAAAATTTCAAATATTTTATGGTGAAAGTAGCTATGAAGGTTGTTTTTTTGGTGTGTTAATTTAGACTGATACTTCCAAAATGATATATAATTTTTTTTTTTGATAGATGTGTTTATTTCAAAATAGTTCTTTGATAATTTTCAAAATAGACATAATCAACTTTATTTTTAATGGAAATCTCGTCATTTTTCATTTTCCTGCAAAAGTGTCTTTGATAGTTTTATTTTAATTATTAGGTAAAATGTAGAGATTTAATCTCCATAGAATATGTTAAAATATTTACAGTATCTCCAAGTTAGTTATGCTATTTTAATTAATTAAAGAGAATGTCATCATATTGGACATGTGGTATTGTAAGCCATAGTATTGGTACAATGTATTGTATCAAGAACTATTTACAAGTTAAGAATTTCCATGGTAAAATGGGAATCAATTTCCATGGTTGATAATATTGTTACACGTTTTTTAAAATGTATATATTTTTAACTCATATAACAACAAAAACAACAACAACAACAACAACAACAACAACAACAACAACAACAAAAATAATAATATAGCTATAATTTAATTAATTTTTATTTTGGAATTTCGAATTAACCATAGTAAATTTGTACGAATGTCTACATTTTATGTCCATAGGTGGATCCATCATCATCATCACCATGGAGTAAGTGCTTTGATGTTTGTCATGGATTGATGCCTATCAAAATTTCCCAACCATATAATTTATATGGCTACATAAGTTCTATTATTTTGTTAGTTACAACTATGTTGTAGCAAACAACAACCCCCCATTTTTCTTTAAGTCACAATAATAATGGGGACCCTTTAATTTTTATAAATCATTTTAAGTTTTAAAGTAATAAGAAAAAACAGAAAATTGAATTTAAAAGCCTTGAAATATTATATAAAAGAAAACTAAGGAAACAAATATTTATTGTAGGTCAGAGTTAATAGTCTCGGACCAGACTTATCGGGACATTTTAATAAAATATTACGAGATTTTCCTCATTTCTACCTCTTGAGATTTAGTATTTAAGACTTTTCATGTTGGGACTTCTCATATCGTAATGTTTATTTATTTAAAAAAAGCTTGAGAGAATGAACCTTTCTGAGAAAATTTTAAACACATAAAAAATAATTTCATATATGAACTCTTATATCAGAATACTCCTATCTCGTAATTTTCATATCAGAAAATTTCAATATTAGGTTTTCTATTGCGGAACTTATATCTCAGTATTTATCATCTCGAAGAAATAACATATCGTAACTTTATTTGAAATTTCCCTATGATATTTCTATTATGATGGTTGATGTGGCGATCTTCATGTGGTACACCATCTATTTAATTAAATTATTTGATTTTATAATAATGAACCTCGAATGGATCAAAGTCTCACATTAATTAAACTTTGGGGTTTTCAATTGATTTCTTAAAAGCTTTTTATGTTATTTCTAATTACACTGTTGTAAGTCTCCGTAAAACTTTTTTCTATTGATATTTGTGTTTGTATCTCTCAGATAACCTCAGACCCATGATAGGTAGAAGAAATGAAGAAAGAGAATACAACCAAGAAAAATAATCCACAACAACAATCCACAGGTTCATTTATTGAAGATGTCGATGAAAAAAATCTAGGAGTAGGATTGTTTTTAGATACAATATGTACCAGAGATGCTGGGATGTTTCCATGGGAAGCAATTTATAAGCATTTCAATGAAGAAGACCCCAAGGAGATTGTTAGAACGACCATGATAAAAGATAAATCTCTTGTCTCGGAAGCCATTCCAAGGGATGTAGCCAACTATTTCCTTCACATAATTGGGGAAAGACCACAACTATTTTCTTATACATACATGGCACAGTGGGTAGTTAAGAATTTGGATATTTTTTGGAGACACATTCAAATTAAAGTGGAACAGTAATTGGTTCTTTCACCAGTAATTATTTCCAAAGCATTTATCACATGATGTATCCTCAATGTATATATAATAAGGAATTCGTCGAGGCATTTATAAAGGAGCATGGAAACATGTCATAATCAAATTGGGAATGGAGAATTGACCCCAAAAAACATAAAGTTGAGGAAATCGATAAGTATTTTCTAGATTCCCCCGCTTCTCCTTTTTCCCAAGTCACTGCCATGTTGTGTTGATTTCATGCATTGGCTAACATGTCAAAATTATTGGAGGAATGGATACCTTTAATTGATGGTGCTTCTGAGGGTTTTATTTTTGATTGGGATACCATTCATTCTGATAACTTGGCCTCCCATATATTAGCTTTGTGATGTGATAGAAGTGTTATAGAAGATAAAATGCCTCCTTTCTACATGTTTTCTTATGTTATGGACGCTTTGTGTTTTCCTATGGATTTTCTTGCCATGGGTGGGAATGCACCATTCAGGATCCAAAGCCTATTCACTTTTATCATAACATTTTATGGGAATCCAAATAATTTCATCACCTCTATCAGATTTGTCATAGAGTAATGATTCCAATATATGAAGTAATTTTTGAATCTCAGCCACCCAAGATGTCATAATAAGCTACGGATGATAATCAAAAGGTTGGAAATTGGTTTGGTGAATAATTATTCACTTATATCAGATTTTGGGCCATCCTCGCTCACCCTCATGTTTTTCCTTTCTTTATTCCAAATAATTTAGTTAACAGGGAGGTATCCTATCAAATTGTGGGCTATTGTATTACTAAAGTGTTGAGAGAGTCAAAAAAGAGAACATGACATGTTTTTCCAGTGAGATTCGAAATATTTGCATTAGCAAACTACTGTCATGCCGAAAAATAATTCCTATATATTCAAACCATCAAATTTCCCAGTATTCCAAACATGTAGTATGATTCAAGCTCAGTTGTAAAACATTTAAATACTTCCTAAGGAATTAGAAAATTTATTCATGAGGAGGATAAGTTTGATGAAATGTTTGCATAATCTTCCTCCTATGCAATAATGCTACAATAGGTGAATCAACAATTAACAGTGGAAGAAAAAACTTAGTTTACTCAATATATAACTTCTAGGATAACAAATCTTCCACTAGATTTACTACAACTACCTCTTGAAAATTTATTTTTCCTTTATTCGGCCTATAAATTTCGCACAATATGAGATTCCTCCTCAGGGCCAACAAGAAGTTGCCATAGTTTCTTCTTCATCCAAAGAAGAAGAATTTATTTTTAATACTAAATTAATGAGGTCTGTAATGAGTTTAATATGACTCTTAATATAAAGATCATGAGTCAAATTACAACCACTCAAATTAAAACTTCCTCACATCCGATCAATGTTTAGGGTACTCCAAAGGGTATTGAACATGATACAAAATTAGGAAAAGTTTTTGATAAATATTATGTTCATGAGAAAAAAGATAACAATGTGATAGAATGTCCTCCTTTGGATATATTTTACAGTCCCCAACATAAGGCAATAGTAAAAAGAGGAAGAAAGAAGAGGAAACTTGATCAATATCATGAATTAGTACCTACAAAAGTTTCTTCCTTTGAAGTTTTGTGGAAAGGTTCTTTTGTTGCACCAACAAAAAAATTAGAAAATTTGACTTAATTTACATGGGATTATGCTTAAGCTACAATAGATAAAGCATTATAATTCCAAGGAATTCTAAAGGAGAAAGAAGAAAATATCATTTCAATAGAACAAACTTTTGATGCAGAAAAAATCATTTTAATAGAACAAATATTTGATGCATAAAATATTATTTCAATAGAACAAAAATTTGATGCAGAAAAGAAGAATATTATTGAATAGTGGTAGAATGAATTAGTATAATTAAATAAATTTTTTAATGAATTGAAATGGAAGCATGAGAAAGAGACAAAGATAAAACATAATAAAATTGAAGAGATGTAGAAAAAGATAGAAAAATTCTGTGCAAATCCTCATTTGACAAAGTTTAAACAAGACACCAAAGAGTTGAATTCTCTACTCAGGCATCAAAAAAATATATTTTTCAATAATCTTGTGTTAATGCAAGCCCCATTAAAAATAACCAATTCCCTTGTTGATTACCTATACAAGATGATGAATGATTTTCATGAAGTGAATGGAAAATTAAGTGATTTAGTGAGTTGGAAAGAGAGTATAGAAGGGAGACAAGAAAATCTCCCTAAAATTGATGACACTAAAAAGATAATAATTTTTTGGGAATGGGAGATTGATTGAAACAAGTTGAAGCTACAATGAATGAGGTCTAAGATATTTCCAATACTATCATTGAATTTTCAATGATACTTTGTTACAAGAAAATCTAGTTTCTATTTATTCAAAGGACTTGTTTCTAGATGCCAAAAGTATTATTGAAAATTGGTTGGAGCATAGTACAATAATGGAGGAAAGAATTAAGCAGTTATCCAAGATTGAACTTGAACACCATTGGAATTTTCTCATGAATCCTTATAGCCAATGGATGGTACTTAGATGCTTGTAAAATGTTGCTACACAGGTGTTGTCACCATTGAAGACCACTATTTTTACTAGCTAGAAAAGGATTAGGCCTAAGTATCCTCTCGAGCTCACCAGTTTGCTGGATGTCTAAAGGTTGAGGCAACTCACTATTGGGAAGTCTTAGTCCTAAGCTCAATATTGTTATAAAAATTCCTTGATTTGTCTTTTATTGTTCATTTCCATTGAGACATTATTGGAGAGGTTTTTTTTTATCATTTTTGTATCTAGAATATGAATTTCCATCTCTGAGAAGGAGAGAAAGGGGGGTTCTTCATTTTTACAAGAAAGGACTTAAATTGAACTTCTGTATTTGAGGTTTTCTTAATATAAAGCTAAACCACTAACAGTTCCAGAATGAGAAAAATTTCAGTCTCTCAGGGACTATTATCCACTGTTTTTGTTTCTTTTCTTTGAAAGGAATTGCTTATTGAGATTGTTCACATATATGTATTACACTGAGTATTTCATTATCAGTTTTGATACGTTTGAATCAAAATTAACCAATATAGTGAACAACGAAATACTTATCATATGTGATTTTTTATTCAAATTAATTTAATTAACTATTTAATTAAATTATTTTCTTTTAAATTGAATAAATATCGTAATATCATAATGATATATATTGTTGTGTTTATTACGACATTATTCTAGCACATATTATTTTCAGCTTACACAGGTACTAGAATAGTTTACAATTATTTATAATTAATTCATTAGAATATATTACTTATAGTATTTTATCACAATCATCCACCCCATTTTATATAGATTTTATGTTAAAGGGTTATTGGTCCCATAATTCCAGTCGGAGCTAATATTCCAAATGGAAAATGATCTAATTAGGCCCCTGACTGGGTGGTTTTCCCCAGATCTTGATGAGCTAAAATAATCCCATCAACATTTTTTACACTAGAAGGACGTCAATAAACTATGAATGGCAAGGGGATCACACTCTAAATCAAGAAGCCATCCTAGGAGTCTATCCCCTCTAAAATATTCTTTAACTTCTAGATCACATTCCAAATCGCCTAATTCTCAATATGAAGTTATTGAACCATATTTCAAATATCCTAGCTCTATTAGTATATCACTTAGTAAATCCCCTATAAATACACCACCTTCAAATCAGCTGATTGAAGCTCTTGAACTCCAAAATGTCATACATAAATTGGAAGGAATTTCCATTTCTGGTGAAAAACTTACTCAACCCAAACTCTTTGAAGGCAGTGTTACTTCTTCACTAAAATATTTTGGATTCCTTAACATATCAAAAATTTATAAACTTGGAGTTAAACCATTTGAATTCCCATTACCAACTCATAGGAAAAAGAAGCACACCTTTGGTGTTGATTCCTCCACTAGTGAGAGAAGTACATCTTCTCCACTTCATACTTCTACTATTCCTTATACTTGCTCTCAAATTTCTTCATATTCTCCTATACCATATTCTTATCACCCTATGAAATTTTCAACCATAGATATATTTTCATCCACTCCTATTTCTTATTCCCAAGGAACCAATAATACTATTGTTAGTAGTTTTGTTGGTATGAAAATATCGATTGCTAATACTTCAACCGCCACTTCATCATGTACATCTACTTCTGGATTTAGCTCACCAATGAGAAGTCATATTATTAATCCCATAATGGAAAAAAAAAACCATGGAACAATCTACAAGTAGTTGCAATGGCTCCCCCTCTACATTCTCTTCCAAAAAATCCAAATAAATGGTTGCCTAAATTTATTCCTGATGATGGACTTCCTGGTAAAGAAAATCTACAAAAATTTATGTTGCCAATTAATATTAATGGACTTTCTAGAGAAGATATAGTGCATCAATTTTTTCCATATACATTTGAAGGATCAGTGGAGTCTCGGTATTTTTTCCTTACCTGCTTGGGATACATTTGAGGAACAATTAATTAAGGAATTTGAAGATGATAAAACAATAACAACATTAATTAATGATTTTTCTAAACTTAAAGCCTCTCTTAATGAGAAAATTAAGGAGATTTTAATTCAAGATTTAATAAACTTTTGAACAAAATCTCAATTGGATCCAGGCCAGGTGTCGATTTTCAAGTCAAATGGTATATTAGTGCCATGCCTTGAAATATTGCTATGTTTGTTGATATATATAAAAATATAGTACTCTTCGATAAAATGAAAGAAGCACTGGTTGTTGAGAAAAGCGTACTAGCTCTCGAGAAGAAAGCTATTGTCGAGGAAAGAAAACCAACCAAAAATGTCTCTTTAAAAGAAGAATCAATTAAGAAATTTCAAAATATCCTTACGATCTGAAAGGTTTATAGAAATTCCTCAAAAATATTTCTAATGATATGGTTGAATTAAAAAAACAAGTAGTTGAAAGTTCAACAAGAATACTTTTTAGACCAATAAAAATAAATCCACCTGCCCAGTCTCAACCTCCTACGTAGATATCTACTATTGGTTCATATGAATAAGAAGACGAGGAAGAGATGATATCGAAAACAAAGGAAGATGAAGAAGAGATAACCAAAGCAAATAGCCTATGGGAATTTATTCTTACCACTTCAGAAAACGAAGAAGAATAAGAGGATCTTCCTGTTAGTACTCAAAGCAAAGGACCTAAAGATACAATACAAAATAATAAAAAATTCCCAGCTAACTCATAAAATGAAAAAGGTACGCTTAAAAATATTTCTAATCAATATTTAGGGTTTTCATCAAGTACTATTAAAAAGCATCCTACTTCTTCCACATAAAAGACCTTAATAGTGTGAGATAATATTGAATATAACATAGTTGAGGACATGAGGAAAACCAAGGATAATATTTCTCTATGTGAGGTTAGTAAGTTGAAGGAACACCAAGAATTATTACTTAATGAGTTGAATGTAGTTCCCGCTTCTCCATTAAATTCAAATGTTGTTGTTGGGTGTTAGAAGGTGTCTTTTAAAACTTCTAATCGCCTCACATTAATTATCAACCTGGGTAAGTATTTTTGCTTCAAGAGTGTACACAATACTTGCAAGCTATAATCCAAAGAGTAATGTTTCCTAAATTGTAGTATAGATCTTGAAACAAGAATAAATGGAAGCATCTAATAAACTCCAATTGCAATTATTAACAGGAATATCAAAGTGAAATCTGCTATTTGAAAAAAATCTTACAGCAATCCAAAGAATGGTATCATCAGCTGAGAGCACAGTAATAATAACTCACTCCTACTTAGCTGATTCAATCTAGATTATACTAATTTCTACAAAGCAATTAAGACAGAAACGATATCACTTCTGAGAGTCTCATAGCAATAATTAAACTCTTACAGATTATTTAAGCAATGCAATGCACTGTCTTAAATAACTCACGTTGTGATTCAGATCAAATGGTAATGAAGTAAATCATAAACAGAACACATAATATCTCAATACAGGAAAACAATAAACAAATAATGAAATGAACTCACGGTAACAAGAAATTATCAAATCAATCACACGCTACAAGAATCAGAAATATAACACAGGGAAGTAGTTAACTCTACCAGGAACTGCTAAGCTACTTCAAATAATGCAAATGAAAACAACAACTTCAATTATTCATCAAAATTGAGTAGCATTACAATATAATTCTGTCTTTTCAGAACTATGTTCTGTCCATTATTAGTCTCATAAATAAATCTATATTCCCTTTCATAATTCCCCTTGATCTCTATTTTTTCATTTAAATACACATAGAGCAGAGAGAAGTTACAATAGAGATGATTAAAAAATGATCTCCATAACAAAATTGGATTGTTCATAACCAATTAATTAGAAATATCATATCTGGCATATCTTTCCATCAATCATTCAACAGGAACAAGTCCAATTTGGTATTGCAACTGAGATAATTTGGAAAACGGCCGCAACAACGAATCTGGGAAAATCGTCTAAAGAGAACCTTCTGTTTCTCTTAATAAGAACTAAATTTTGGAAAACTACTCTTCAATGAATTTAATTCGATCCGTTCTCGACAAAACCCATGTTTTAGATTTTCCGGATTCTTCTCCATTTCCCACAACGTCCAATACAAAACTGTCACTTCTTATTCTAGCGAATTTCTGAGTTGGAATATTTAATGATGAGTTGGAGATCAAATCTGCAATCTGGAGAATATTTTGGGGGCTAAAATGGTGAGTGATGTTACAAAAAATTTATTAATAAACCATCATTGATAAAATCATGCATAATGATCATCAATTTATTAAAAATAAAGGAGAAGAAATAATATTTATCCATAAGAGCATAAATAATTAGAAAATGGAATTATATGATAAACCATGATAAATGACGTGACAAAGAATGGTAGAAATGGATGAAATAGATGTTAAAAAGTGATAATAATAATGACAAACTAACGGCCCAACATACCCCCAAACTAAATATATTGCATGTCCTCATGCAACCCAAAGCCTCTTTATTAACCAAGCAATAATACAAAAATTGTTCATCCCAACTCATGAAATGGATGGAACAAATGAATTCTTCCTCAAATAATGGATATTCAATTTTAGCAATCTTGGTGAAGGCGTAACAATTTTTTCATTTGACGTTCAACTATATGTATATGAATTTGCAGAAAAATATGATATAAGTAACATCAAACTTTATTAAACCAATTTTCTCAAAAAATAGATTTCTATTATATTAATGCTTCTATGATCCAAAAATCAAATCGTTTTGATGCACGGATCATGAGATGTAAACAAAATGGTTGTAGGTGATAGTGCATGATTTTCGAAATTTTATGAACTAATTTAGCGTGAAATTATCTAGGTTTGTGTATTTTAATGATACCTCTTTGTTATCCAGAAATCACGAGAATTCAATTCATAGTTTTAAAGATATATACAAATCAATTTCCGCACTGTATAAAAATGAAATTATATGAATTAAATGAGAAATAAAGTACAAAACATCCATAATGTGTAGCAATGCCTTGTGTAGCAATGCCTCCCCCAAACAGAAGAATCAACATGCCCTCATGCAATGCTAGAAAACGAATAGAGGTGGTTGCTACAATCTATTGAAATCTATGCTCTGTGTAAAACAACATGGAAGAAGGGAGGTGTTGAGAATGAATAAGATGGTCATAATAAATAAATAAATGAAAGGAACACTCCCCCAAACTGAAAGATTCTATTTCACTGAAAAATGGGAAGTGGAAAAGATGTAGAAGGAATAATGATAAATAATGCTCAATTGAGTTTCATGAAATTCCTCTAAATTTTCAATAAATCAGAAAATTATGTTATTTTACCTCTAGTTTTACCTCCGAAAAAAAAATGTGGAATGACATGTACAGACTGGCATTTGTTGAAGCTGATGTAGGCTGAGCGGATACTGAAAGTGATGCAAAATTTGGAAGCCATACAAGCACATCATGTCTGAACAATTGTGCATGTTCACGAGTTGAGCGAGCCTCTGTTGTTAGGGGCAATAGTGTGGCCTTGCTGCAAATATAATTCCCACCATACTTGTTGTTCTCTTGAAACAAGTCACTATTTTGCATGAAAATTTCTTGAATCCACAGTTTTAGTTTTGAATAGCAACAGATAAGATGCATGCAAAAATTTTAATCAGAATTTTTTTTGTATAAATGTAGTACTAATATTTTGTCAAATCATCAAGTTATGGCAGAGTTCAGTAATTATATCACATGTTATCCCATAATGCATACATTCCCCCCTCCAATTGGAAAAGGGATTCCATGAACATAAAGCATATGAAAGGTGTTGTGCTGACGGCAAGGCAAGGGAATGATCAATATGACAGTAAATGAAGCAAAGTACACATATCAATGATAGGATGGCAAGAGGTATGGTTATAATGAGAGCAGAGTGTGTAAATATAGTTATGAATAAGAGATAGGACGCTTTGGATTGATGATACGTGAAAAAGAAAATGACAACAATATGCCAAAAAGATGCTTTTTTCTGACAGTATTCTAGTCCAAAATGATGCAATTGATTGGAAAACAATTTCTCATGCATAAAGGTTCAAAACAGGGAAAAATTAAGGAAATAACTTCTCAAAAAAAAAAAAGAATAAGAAAAGGGTATCATAGTAATAATTGACGATAAGATATAACTTCAATACCATAAGCAGAGCCTCTACTGCCAGTAGGCGTCCATAGCCTTGACAAGGTTTCTTTTTAACCCGTATGAGCTAGGATCCTCAATTTATAAATAGAGAGTTCCAGTGCTGTTCTATAGAAAATATCAGTGTGTTGGCGTGGTAACCAGATAACCACACTGCCATTCACTAGGATGTAGCAAAAGTGATCAGGTCGGCTCATGATGAGACCTCCCGTTCTAAGGATATTTTGACTATCCAATGGATCATAACCCTGGTGTGGTGGCTATAATGGGAATGTCACTTCGTTACAACCTTATGAACATGGTAGGCTGGCTCATAATGAGACCCCCTATCCTCCATCTGCAAACAAAATTTTGCTGCGATTACACAGTTTTATGATAAAAAGAGGGAGGCTCAGTACTCCTTAAGAGTAGGGATGGTGGAAGAAGTTGAACATGTCAATAGGAAAAAAAAATATACCCATAATCTCATTTATTACAGACAGAGATGATTATAACCAGGAAGGGTAGAACCATCATGGTATTAAGATGATTAATAAATATCATATACAACAGAAAATAATGCAGTAAAGTAGTATATAAATAACTATGTCCCTTTTCTTAAAAAGAATCTCTCATCCAGAAGCTGTCCTGTTAAAGATCATAATATTAAGGGTATTCACCTGCCTCAATAGACTCCATAATTCTTGTCCTCATAAAATTATTGGACTTCATGCCATGCAAGGGAATCAGAGAAATGGGCTGGGATGTCTAGGAATGATCGTGCAAGGGGAAGAAAGTGTTGTTCTCGAAAATACTCACAAAATGTTGTTCATTTGAAGGAACAACAGTTGTTCCTTGTAAGGAACAACAAAAGAAAACACACATTAAAAAGTGTTGTTCCCTATAGGGAACAACAAAAGAAAATCCACACTAAAAAGTGTTGTTCCCTATAGGGAACAACAAAAGAAAATACACACGAAAAAGTGATGTTCCTTATAGGGAACAACAGAAGAAAATACACACAAAAAAGTGTTGTTCCTTATAGGGAACAAGAAGAAAATGCATATGAAAAAGTGTTGTTCCTTGTAGGGAACAACAACTGTTCCCTATAGGGAACAACAACTGTTCCCTATAGGGAATAGCAAAAGAAAATACACACAAAAAAGTGTTGTTTCTTATAGGGAACAGCAAAAGAAAATACACACGAAAAAGTGTTGTTGCTTATAGGGAACAACAAAAATAAAATACACACGAAAAAGTGTTGTTCCCTATAGGGAACAAAAAAAAGAAAATACACACGAAAAAGTGTTGTTCCCTATAGGGAACAATAGTTCCCTGTAGGGAACAACAAAATAAAATACACACGAAAAAGTGTTGTTCCTTATAGGAAACAACAGAAGAAGAAAATACACACAAAAAAGTGTTGTTCCTTATAGGGAACAACAACTGTTTCCTGTAGGGATAGTCAAAGAAAATAGGGAGAGGAAAAACACTGACAAGCAATCATCCCTACTGCTATAAAAAACAAAAAGACAATTGTAAAAAGAAAGAAAAGCAATAGATAAAAACAGGAAAAAACAATTGTATTTACAAAAAAACAGAGAAAAGCAATCATATTTACAGTTTAAAAAGAAATAACTTTTTACAGAAATGAAGCTGCCGAAGGATTGCCTTCTGCAATTAAAACTTGCATGGTGGGGTCCTCATTGTTCAATCGCCAATGGAGTAGAAACTGCAATTTGAAGGAATCAAAACCTAAAACACAAAAACATAAGAGAAATCAGAAAAGAAGCAACACTTTATTTAAAAACAATATATAAATAAATAAGTTAAGTTACAACAGCTATGATGTTATTTTCTAAGGGAATATCAATCTGTCAATGGAAAAAAAAATGATCTATTGGAAAAATATTTTGGTAGCAGTGCCATGCATCTTCGAATGGGAATCATTTTTTCATTTTTTCTATTATGAATCCATTAGGTAATGAATTGGATGAAATGCCCTTGTTTTATTAAAATTTCTTTCAAGAATCGCTTGTCCATAAATTGACCTTCTTTATTCTCTTAAGACCTGCAAAAAACAAGTATATACTTGCAATAAAACATCAAATCATGGAGAAAGAGAGGTGATCGGGCTCTCCTAATCCAAGATATATGAAAAAAACCAAGTAGTTACTCTGCAAAACAAATCCATAGAAAAATAAAACAAATTTTATTTGTCACCTGCGGGAGAGCAATGGTCGACCATACTAACGAGCAGTGCTTTAATCATAACTTCTTTGTTTTTCGTCCGATTTGAGTGATTCCAAAGCCAAATGAAATTGAATTCAAAGAAATGTCTCCAATAGAAACAAGTTTTAAAAATTCCATGTAATGGTGTGTTAAATTTTCTTAGAACAACCTACATAATAGAGTCATTTTTTATTTTCCAACTCAGAACACTAGTTGATATTTCAAGCATAAATTTTTCATTTAATGATGAATTAAGATGATTCAAATTGGAAATTAAATTAGATTCATTTATTTATCTCCAATAGAAACAGGTTTTGAAGAAAAGAAGAATTGATGGGTCAAATACTTTAATGAACAACTGGAAAAACAAAGTTTTAAAAGTGTTGATTTAGGATAGACAGTCAGTATTTGGGTCATATGTTCCTCATACGATATCAAAATAGAGTGATTAAAATTTCCTTGTAAATAATATTCATAGAGGAATATACCATATAAACATGTTTTAAAAATATAGTCATTTAGGCCTCCAAAAACTCGCTGTCCCAACTCTGTTTCTGAGTTGCCTACTAGACACCCTGTCAATTTTTTGGTTATAATTTTTTCATTTCAAATCCAAATAGAGTGATTCAAATTGGTTTTGAAATTAGAAATCAAGGGATACTTAGGATAGAAACAGGTTTTTAAAATATTCACTTTTGGTCCCTCAAAACATGACTGTCCCGACTCTGTTCCTGAGCTGTCTACTAGACGCCCTGTCAATGTTTTGGTTCTAAATTTTTCGTTTCAAATCCAAATGGAGTGATTAAAATTGGCTTGGAAAGTAGACATCAAGGTCTAGTTAGGATAGAAACAAGTTTTAAAAATATTCACTTTTGGTCTCTCAAAACATGACTGTCCCGACTCTGCTTTCTGAAATTTCATCAAGCCCGCAAGCCAAAAAATATGATATTCAAGCAATTTTTCCATATTAGTGATAAAAATGAATATGAGTGTTTGTAGAACTATTATTTTCAATATAATACATCTACATACACAAATAAATTAAAATATTTATCACTGATGTTGATATTCATAGTGTTTTGCAACAATTTTTTTTTTTTTTTTTTTTACATAATAATAAAAATGTATTTATTTATGTCCTTGTTTATTTATTTTCTACACTAACCTACACTTATTTGAAAATTGAATATTCTTATGTATAAGAGTACTTCCAGTGGAGCCATTTTTGAAATACAGCCTCTATTATGTACATACCCAAATTTGAAAAATGCATGTTAATAAATAGTAGGGTGTTAGAAGCCAACTTCCCTTGAAAATATGGTGCCAAAAATTGTTGAAGTATGGAGTGATGCTGCAAACAAATGGAGTGAAGCCAATCTTCAATGTATCCCTTACTTTCTTGATTTCTCATAGCCGCCATATCATGAAGTTCTTGAGTGTTTAAAACGGCTTGTTGATGCAGGTTAGAAGAAACCTCATTTTCTTTCATAACCTCTACAATTTTTGGCTTTGATACATTCTGAATCTCAGTATAAATTTTCTCCAATGGTGCATGTGAGATAGAATGGGCGGGAAGGGTGGGTAAATTTTGCAGTTCAACACTGTAAGCATGTTGTAGTGGTTTATTATGGTGAGTGTGTGGAATGAGTTGAGCAGGAAATTGTGTAGGGAATGGAGCATTATGATGATGTAGTTGATTGGGTTGAGTGGATGATTTTGATAGGCAAGCAAGATGTTGTGGAAGAGTTGGTGGAGAATATGGAGGATGTGTTTGTACTACAAGATGAGGGAGAGTAGTCATGCAATCATAAGATGAACCATGCCAAACTTGTAGACAAGATTGGTGGTGGTTATATTAAGATTGGCATGGCTGCCCTAACATATGAGTATTCCATAATGGATTATGAAAGTAAAAGAATGGAGAGGAAGTGTTTTGAACCATACCTATAGGCCACGATTTCCATGGTTTTGACCTTGTTGCAGCTTCCCCATCTCTTTGATATGCTACTTCCATCCTAGATAAGGAAGAAAAACTATCTAGATGCTCCTTTTCATAATGACGACAAAACACTTCATCAAATTCTTGATTTTTCTGAACCTGCAAAACATTCAATTGTGACTTTAGAGAGCTAATAAAATCATATTTAAAATTTTCAAATAAAACATTGATTTCAGCTCTTATGTCTCTTGTTCTTGTAGTAAATTTGGAAAAGAAAGAAGAAACTTCTCTAGAATTCTTACCAGCCTTGGAAATTCCACTTGAATACCTTATGCACAATTCACAAACATCATTATATGATAACTGAAAAACATAACCTTTTCCTATCAGATTTAAGAGTTCTAAAAATTCATCTTTGATTCCTTTAAGAAGGAGTGTTTTCAAGATCTCTTTTTCCAAATGCTTATGCTTTGATTTTTGAAAGTTATATTGAAATCTCTCTACATAGTCCTCCAAGCTTTCATCTTCCCCTTGTATCATACCGAAAATATCTTCATTGGATTTGCAGTAGTCTTGGTACTTCTTCAAGAATATTTTCTTCATGTCCTCCCATGTTTGGATGTAGTTCCCACCAAGGTTCATGAACCATCGGAGAGCTACTCCTTTTAGAGTAAGAGGAAACACTTTCAACCTTCGATCATTAGTACAATAATCATATCCTCTACAAAGTATTTCAAACTCAAATAAGAATGTATCTGGATCTTCATTTGTCAAACCATGAAAATTTGGTAGAGACGATGGGGGAATTATGTGCATCTGTGTCACTCCTCCTAGATCTTTGATAGGGAATTCAAAAGTTTTAATGTGAGCCATTTCTTACCATAATAGAAGATTTTCTTCATGTGTTTCTTCGAGGATAATCGTTCAAATGTTCCTATCAATTAGTTAGTGAAATGGGTGGTGCTTACATCACCACTCGAGTGGAATTAAAGTATATATTTTTAAATTCTACCTCTAAAATCCCCACTTCAATTCCTACGCAATTTTGCTGAAAAGCAGGCGGAGGAGCAAGCACTTTAATTGCTTGTCACGCAGGTTCTTACCTTCTGTTTTTAATACCCAATTCTTTCACAGCAGACAAACATCAAAAACCTACTTAGCCTTCTATGCAATTGTGCTGAAAAGCAGACAGAGGAGCAAGCACTTTACTTTCTTGTTACGTAGGTTCTTACCTTCCGTTTTTAATACCCAATTCTTTCCCAACAACAAATATCAAACATACATCACTCTTTGTGAAATTGCAACACTCTCCCCGGAAATGGCGCCAAAATGTTGGGTGCCAAAAGGTGTCTTTTAAAACTCCTAATCGCCTCACATTAATTATCAACTCGGGTAGGTCTTTTTGTTTCAAGAGTGTACATAATATGTGCAAGCTATAATCCAAAGAGGAATGTTTCCTAAAGTGTAGTATAGATCTTGACACAAGAATAAATGGAAGCATATAATAAACTCCAATTGCAATTATTAAAGGGAATATCAAAGTGAAATCTGCTATTGAAATCAAATCTTACAGCAATCCAAAGAATGGTATCATCAGTTGAGAGCACAATAATAATAACTCAATCCTACTTAACTGAATCAATATATATTATACTAATTTCTGCAAAGCAATTAAGACAGAAAAGATATCACTTTTGAGAGTCTCATAGCAATAATTAAACTCTTACAGATGATTTAAGCAATGCAATGCACTGTCTTAAATAACTCATGCTGTAACGAAAAAGATTCAGATCAAATGGTAATGATGTAAATCATAAACAGAACGCATAATATCTCAATACAGGAAAATAATAAATAGCTCATGAAATTAATTCACGGTAACAAGAAATTATCAAATCAATCACACGCTACAAGAATTAGAAATATAACAGAGGGAAGCAGTTAAATCTACCAGGGGTCGGGCCCTTAGCCACTAGCAGGCACTGCTAAGCTAATTCAGATAATGCGAATGAAAACAACAACATCAATTATTCATCAAACTTGAGTAGCATTACAATATGATTTTGTCTTTTTAGAACTAAGTTCTGTTCATAATTATTCTCATAAATAAATATATATTCCCCTTCATAATTCTCCTTTCATAATTCCCCTCGATCTCTATTTTTTCATTTAAATACACATAGAGCAGAGAGAAGTTAAAAAATAAATGATTACAAAATGATCCCCATAAAAAAATTGGATTGTTCATAACCAATTGATCAACAAGATCATATCTGAAATATCTTTCCATCAATAATTCAACAGGAACAAGTTGAATTTGGTATTGCAACTGAGATAATTTGGAAAACGACCGCAACAACGAATCTAAGAAAATAGTATTTAGAGAACCTTTTGTTTCTCTTAATATGAACCAAATTTGGGCAAAATTCTCTTTGAATAAAGTTAACTCGGTCCGTTCTGGACAAAACCCATGTTTCAGATTTTTCAGATTCTTCTCTATTTTCCCACAACGTCCAATACAAAATTGTCACTTCTTATTCCAACGATTTTCTGAGTTGGAGATCAAATCTACAGTTTGGAGAATATCTTGGAGGCTAAAATGGTGAGTGATGTTACAAAAAATTTATTAATAAACCATCATTGATAAAATCATGCATAATAATCATCAATTTATTAAAAATAGAGGAGAAGAAATAATATTTATCCATAAGAGCATAAATAATTATAAAATGGAATTATGTGATAAACCATGATAAATGACATGATAAAGAATGGTAGAAATTGATGAAATAGATGTTAAAAAGTGATAATAATAATGATAAACTAGCAGCCCAACAATTTTTACCACTAAAAACTCTAAAGGAAAGAGGATGCCTCATCATCCTCCTTTCGATAAGCTTGACCTCTCTGATGCAATTTTAATTGGAGATAGAACTAATTCTCATACACCTACTTTTCTTTTAACTTTATAACTTTTCAACAGAAATATTCATAATTTTTTGGTAGATTTGTATGTTTCTTCTAATATTATGCCTTAGTATGCTTGAAATTAAACGTAAAACCCAAAAAATATGCCATAAAATAGTTCAACTTGATAGAACAAAATTTAAATTTCTTGGAGAAATGAATGAATTTTTAATTAGGCTATCATCTAAACTAAAGGCGTTTCAGATTATAGATATTTTAGTTGCTGATATCCCTGAATTATATAGACTTATTCTCAGTAAGTATTGGTCTGAAAAGTTACATGGATACTTTGCTACAAATTGGTCTCATCTTTGGATCCCTTACAATGGAAAAGCTAATCAAATTATAATTGATAGGGAGAAACACATGAAGCATGCTGTTACTGATCTAGATGAAGAAAATGAGTAAATATCTTTCACTAATAATGTCTTGGGAAATTATTTAGCTAAATATTTATTTGGAAATTTTCCTGCGCAATCTTCTCCTTTTCTTATTGAGTCTTTTACCTCCCAGATTGAAATTTTTTCTAAAACTGACTCATGTATATGTGTAAATATTGTAGAATTTCTATTAAATAACTTTGTTGATAATTTATTTTAGACACTTTATTTTAATGGATCTAAGTCTATTGATGATGCAGGAGTTGGTTGCATATTTGTAAGTGTGAACGGAGAAAAGACTATGCTTGCTTGTTGTTGTGAAACTAGCTCCAAAAATAGAAGAAAAGAGATATCAACGCCTTAGAAATAATCCACTTCAAGGGGGCAACCTCCAATACATTACATGAATGAACAATTCTTGGGTGATACAAATTACAAAACCTCCTTTCTATATATAGGAGTCCATGGGGCCATAATGTAATCCTAGTGGGGCCATAATGTAATCCTAGCCGACCTAACAATAATAATGTAAGGGCACAATAATAACAATATGGGGGTTACAGGGGTACAAAAATAACAATAATGGGGTCTACACTAACATAATAAGGGACTACACAATTAATATAGGGACTTAACATGCCCCTCTTCTTCAAACAAGTGTTGTCCTCAACGCTTGATTATTTCTTGATGCTTCTGTATAAAATCCTCATTCTCCCATGTGGAATATTCTATAGGAAAGTTCTTCCACTTGCTGAGATACTCTAAAATTGATCGTACTTGTTGAGTTCTTATTTTTGTGACTGCTTCAGAACTTCTTTCAATGTGATGTTGATCTTCCTGTTGTTTCATTAGATTCTGCACCAAAGTTAGGTTATCCTTTGAGAGTTGGAGAAGTTGTTGTTGATGCTCAATGTGATCTTCCACTAATTTATCATCCATATTAGCTATTATTTGATCCTTCAAACCATCCAACTTAGCCTCCATTTCTGCTTTTAATCCATCTATGTCATCTTCGGTTACTCTTCGTAAGATCGAAATTTGATGCTCTTGGTACCGTAATTTTGATATCTCATATTGCAATTATTCCTCTTCATGCATCATAGTATAGATTTTTGAGGGCTTAATGAGTATGGAATTATTTTTGTGAGGCATTATAGAACCCAATACTAATAAAAATTCTAAAATATTCCCTTAGAATCACTTCAAACTTCTTTTTCAAAAAAACGTTATGCAATTTTAAAAACCAAATACACACCTTTTTCTTGCTTTTGAGAAGCTTGATATTGAAATTGAATTATCTATGTGATTTTGGATCCTCAATAACTAAAATTTGGCCCTGAAGTAGCCCTCTAAATCTTCTATTGAATGCCACAGATCTGACCTAATTTGGACTCTTCAAGGCAAAGTTATGTCCAATCTCCCACAATGACCTAATCATTGACTCATTCAGTAGAGAAAACTTGTACGACTTGCCACATGTCACTGTTTTCTCATTTGGATTTGAATCTTATAGAGAGGAAAGTTCAGTTTGCGTACTTCCAGTCACTTTTTACAAAATTCCAATTCGATGCTCAGAGAGAGAGTTATGAATATTTTCCTACGATCACCTCTTTGAGATGAATTTAGGGATCCTGAAAACCACCTAACTTCCACAGATCATATCTCCGAAACTATTGCGAACCAAGCTCTGCAATTTTGTGATGATGTTCCTCAGGATTTCGGCCTCGCGCTCTAAAAATTTTAGCTTCTGAAACTTCGTAGAAAAAAAGTTATAATGAAAATTTCGTAGTGACCGTTTTAAGTGAAATTTAGGAGTCTGCAAAAAGCCCTAACTTCCACAGATCATATCTCCGAAAATATGGCAAACCAAGCTCTGAAATTTTTCAACGATTTTTCTCAGGATTTCAACTTCACACCTTAAAAATTTCATCTTCTGAACCTTCGTAGAAACAATTTTATAGAGAAAATTCCACGATGACGTGTTTGGAGCAGCAAAACCCTAGAATCCAAAGCTCTAATACCAAATGTTGTGAAACCAGCTCCATAAATAGAAGAAAATAGATATCAGCGCCTTAGAAATAAGCCACTTCTAGGGGGGAACCTCCAATATATTACATGAATGAACAATTCTTGGATGATACAAATGAAAAAACCTCCTTTCTATATATAGGAGTCCATGGGGCCACAATGTAATGCTAGCCGACCTAACAATAATAATGTAAGGGCACAATAATAACAATATGGGGGTTACAGGGGTAAAAAAATAACAATAATGGGGGCTACACTAACATAATAAGGGACTACACTATTAATATAGGGACTTAACACCTGCAGGTTAGAGTTTGAATGTAATAATAATTTAGTTGAACATGAAACACTCTTTCAAGGACTACAAAAGGATATTAGCCTTGATACAAAATTTCTCTGGTGATTATGAAATTGTTATTAAACATGTAAGAAACAATATTCATCGTGTTTCAAATCACTTAAAACATTATTAGTCTTTGATCCAAGAATTCACTTATCATTTCTTTACATTTAATATATCTCCTATCCCTATAATTCATAATGTCAGTGCAGATCTATTAGCCAATGTTGCTTAAAAACTTGTTCCTCCTAAGGACTTTAGTCTTGATACGTTCTCCATTGAATTAATTTTTCGGCCCTCCATCCTCGATAACATTACTAATTGGAGAGTTTTTAATGACGATGTTGATATTATGAGTTTTTTGACATCTGAAGGAACATATACATATCAAATTATTGATGAGGATGTGGATGATAAAAATCTTAATATCTCATTTGATGAGGAGCGAACTAAAAATTCATTACCAAAATCTGTGGTAAAATTATAATATTTGTATGATTTGAAAGATAGATTTAAGAAACCAACTAATTGCAAGCTCGAAAGCAGTACTTTAATATTTGAACTCATTAATTTAGAGTGTGAGGAAAAACCTAAAAACATAAATTTAGGAGTTAGACTCTCTACTGATGAAAAAATTGTTTTTATCCAAATACTTAGAAGATACAAATATGTCTTTTCTTGGATTTATGATGATTTAAAAACTTATGATACCTCTATCATTCAAAATGAAATACCGATGTTACTAGATGTTAAACCTGTACAAAAAAAGCTTAGAAAGATTCAGCCAAATCTTGAGTCATAGATTAAAACTGAATTGAATAATTTTCTCAAAGATAAGATCATATTCCCGGTTAGACATTCCAAATGGATATCAAACCTTGTTCTAGTTAGGAAAAAGAATTGGGATATTACAATTTGTATAGATTTCCAAAATTTAAATAACACATATGAGAATGAAAATTTTTTGTTGCCTCCTATGGAGCAGATCTTACAATTAGTTGTAGGTTCCGAACTAATGTCTTTCTTAGATAATTTTTCTGGGTATGACCAAATTCTTTTTCATCCTGCAGACAGGTTGAATAAAAAATTCATAACCAAATGGGGAATGTATGCATATCAGAAAATGCCCTTTGGTATGATAAATGCAAGAGAAAACTTTCAAAGAGACATGGACATATATTCAAAGGTTTGATTAATAAATCAATAGTGGTTTAGTTGTATCATATCACCATCTATTATAAAAAAATAAGTAACCATATTCATGACTTAAAACATATTTTTGAAAGACACATAAAGTTTGGAATATCACCTAATCCAAAAAAATCATTCTTTTCCTTGACTGAAGGAAAGGTTTTATGATTTATTGTTTCAAAATATGGAATTAGCTTAGATCTTGAACGGGTTAAATCCATTTATGAGATTCCTTTTCCACATAATAAAAGTTCAAATTGGTAGCTAGCGCATTCGAGGATACTTTTGAAGCTGATACAAGTGAAAATACTGAAGTTTTAGAGGTATGCCTTTTAAATATTGAATCTCAATATGTTAACCTCATATTATATTTAAAGAATGGCTATGCACCCATTGAACTTGATTCTAAAAATAAAAGAGAATTAAGACTAAAATAAAACCAATATAACCTTCTAAATGATATTTTATTTTGCAAAAATTATGATTCTGTCCTGCTTAGATGTATCAAAAAATATGAAGCTGAAAATGTTTTTGCAGGAAATGCATGACGGACCAGCTGGTGGACACTATGGTGGAGATACTACTTCTAAAAAATTCCTCCATGTTGGATATTACTAGCCAACCTTATTCAAGGATGTGCATACATATGTTAGGAAATGTAAGGTTTTTAAAAATCCTTCAAGGAAAGAAAAGAAAAAATCCTTACTATTGCAATTAGTGAATATTGAACCACCATTTGAGAAATGGGTATTAGACGTTTTAGGTGATATTTTTCCTCACTCATCTAAGCAAAATAAATACATTCTCACTACTACCGATTATTTTACTAAATGGGTGGAGGAAATTCCTTTAAAAGTGGTCAACTTTGAAGTCGTAATTGAATTCATTGATCTCCATATTATTACGAGGTTTGGCCTTCTAAGTGATCTTATGTTTGATAATGCATCCTATTTTTCTAGCAATATAATAACTTAATTTTCATTAAAAATATGATTTAAGATGAAATATTTTGCAAATTATTATCCTCAAGGGAATGGACTAGTGGAATCTACAAATAAAAATATCTTAAGAATTATAAAACAAACCGTAGATGAAAATCAGAAAAACTGGCATAACGCTCAAATCTTTTCTCTATGGGCATATAGAATAACTCATAAATGTTCCTTAGGGACTTCCCCTTATTATTTAGTTTATGCAAGATAAGTTGTTCTACCTCCCAATATTAATTTTCCTTCATTAACTCTAAGACAATTGGTTGAGGAACAATCGTGCTCTTCCCTTCAACTAAGATTATCACAATTATTGAAATTAGAAGAAGGGAGAGATAAGGGAAATCAAACCTATGTTAAACATTAAAATACTATTAAATCACGATTCGATACAAGTTCAATTAGAAATAAAGTTTTTGAAGCTGGTGATCTTGTACTGAGATGGGAAAAATCACATGAATAGAAAGGTAAAGACACAAAATTACAAAAAAATTGGTTAGGACCATTTAAAATTGTGGAAAAAATTGGCCCATGTACCTTCATTCTTCAAGATCTTCAAGGAAGGAAAGGGTCCCTTTGTGTAAATAGGCTCATCTTAAAGAAATATTTTTCTTAAAGTCATGATACCTTTTGTAAATATGTAAATAATCATATGTACAAACTGGTTTGTTTTTTATTTATTTTATTAGGATAGTTGAATGCTACCTTTTTGGTTCTATATTTGAGTATTATGTATTAATATATTCTCTAATATTTTTCAAAATTTCTTAAATATTAGAATCTATGATGTTGAATTAATTGTTTTGTTCTTATTATTTTGTAAACTGCTCATGACCTAAAATATGTAAAAGGATATTTTTGTCTCATAACAAGCCATAAATTTAAGCATCTATTTAAAAATACAAGGACTACACAAATATTTTAGCTTCCTATGCCTCTATCTATCGTCCTCATCTCTTAAGGATTGGATTTTCCTCCCCACCCACTAATTAAATATTTTTAGAGTGTAATTCAAAAATATAAAACTTGAAAGATAAGGGGTCTCATCAAGATCCAATCTACCGTGACCATGGGTAGTCATGGTAGCGACATTACAAAATCTAGCCACCAAACTAGGGTAATGGCTTACAACCAACAACTGTAAGACAAGAGGTCTCATCACGAGCTAACTTGTTTACTATTATTAATACTTGTGAATGTAATTTTCAATATCTGGTTACCAATATAAGATGATGGCTTTCAAGGAAAAACAAGCAATAAGACGTCTAAACTAAATTCCTCTAAAATATTTATTAGTGGATGGGATACTAGTATTTCCTTTTTTAAAAGTTAATCCTGTCGAGGATATAGACACTTGATGGCATTAGTGGCACTACCTATGACATGAGTCTATCTTTATGTTAAACTTGAAAATAGGCTTTGTCTCTTCAATATAGTTGACATTAATAACTGGCTAATAGAGATAAATTATTATTTCATATAAATAGCTAGTGAGGTTTGCAAATGATAAATTTTTCTTTACATTTTTTAGAGAGATTTTTATAAAAAATTTGAACTTTGGGATTCAGAACTTTTCATATTTATTCCTTGTTCTTTTGAATTTCATTGATTTATTGAGAGATAATTGTTTCACCTAGTGTGTCTCCAATTATTGTAGCAAACTAAACCCCCTTATTTTTCTTTAAGTCACAATAATATTGGGGCCCTTTAGTTTTTATAAATAAAATTAAGTTTTTAAAGTAATAAGGAAAAATAGAAAATTAAATTTAAGAAGCCTTGAAATATTATATAAAGGTAAACTAAGGAAACAAATATTTATTGTAGGTAGGAGTTAATAGTCTTAGACAAGACTTATCGGGACATTTTAATAAAATGTTATGAGATTTTCTTCTTCCGATTGTCTACCTCCCAAGATTATGAGATTATGATATTTTCCTCTTCCGAATTTCTACTTCCTGAGATTTGGTATGTTATACCTGACTTGTCAGGACTTCACATATCATAATGTTTATTTATTAAAAAAAAACTTGCCAATATGAACCTTTTCGAAATTTTTTTAAACCTATCAAAAATTATTTGATATTAGAACTCTTATATCAAAATAATTCTATCTCATAATTTTCATATCTAAACATTTCAAAATCGGGATTTATATCGCGGATCTTATATCTCGGTATTTCCCATCTCGGAGCAATAACATATCGTAACTTTATTTGAAGTTGCCCTTCGATATTTGTATTACGATGGTTGATGTAGTGATATTCACGTGGTCCACCATCTATTTAATTAAATGATTTGATTTTATAATAATGAACCTCTGGATCAAATTATCTCATTAATTAAAATTTGGCTTTTTCAATTGATTTCTTAAAAGGTTTTTACATTATTTCTAATTATGTCATTTTAGGTCTTTGTAAATCAATTTTTTTGCTGATCTCTATGTCTGCATCTCTCATATAACCCTAGACCCTTGGTACACAGAAGAAATGAAGAGAGGCGATAAATCCAAGAAAAAAACTCCACAATAGAAATCCACGTGCCCATTTATTGAATATTTCGATGAAAAAAATCTAGGAGCATGATTGTTTTCAAATACAGTATGTACTAAAGATGTTGGGATGTTTTCTTGGGAATAAATTTATCAAAATTTGAAAGAAGAAGACCCCAAGGAGATTGTTAGAATAGTCACTATAGAAGATAAATATCCTATCTCGGAAGCCATTCTAAGGGATGTAGCCAACTCTTTCTTTCACAGAATTGGGGCAAGGCCATGCTTATTTACTTATACAGAGATGGTTTGATGGGTAGTTTAGGATTTGGATATTTCTGAGAGACGCATTCAAACTAAAAGAGGAACATTAATTGGTTCTTTCACCAGTAAGGATCTCCAAAGCATGTATCACTTTTCGAGTCATCAATGTATATATAAAAAGGAATACGTCGAGGCCTTTATAAAGGAGCCTGGACATATATTAGAATAAATCCAGGAATGGAGAAATACCCAAACAAACATAAATATGAGGAAAATGATAAGTATTTTCTTGATTCCTTCACTTCTCCTTTTTCCCAAGTCGTTGCCATGTTGTGTCGATTGCATGCATTGGCTAATGTGTCAAAATTACTGGAGGATTGGGTACCTTTAATTGATGGTTCTTCCGAGGGTTTTATTTTTGATAGGGTTACCATTGTTTTTGATAACTTAGCCTCACATATATTAGCTTTGCAGTGTGTTATAAGTGTTTCAAAAGATAAAACACCTCCTTTATACATGTCTGCTTATGTCATGGATGCTCTACTTTTTTACATGGATTTTCTTTCCATGGGCTGGAAATTGATCTGAAAATGGGTTGGATAACTTGTTATGCTTTTCAAGAACCTCCCATTCAGCTAAAAAAATAAAAGATCTAGCTTATTCTTGAATTTTACAGAATTTTAAACTTGAAATAGGTGTATGTTTTTTAACTTTTTAAGTGCTTTAAGTGCATTTTTTTTGCTGAAATTAAACATGTACAACAACCATATAATGCAACAAATAAAAATCAATACATAACAAAAAATTTAATCTAGGAGTTCACTTGAATATCGTGGGCTACGTCTCCTTGAGCTCTTGTCATCTTGACTTGGCTCTTTGGGATTATGGAAAATTTCTTTTACAAGTTACAAAACTCAGCTCCAATGGTTTACTGAACTGAACCAATGGGTTTAGAATAGAATCTATATCCCTGTCATGGCTGTCATCACTTTGCAAACAGATCTAGGCTCCCTTAGACTTGATTATTTGTGTCGGTGCTCTTGAGCTACACTGAGCTTCTCTATGGCAAAAACTCCCTTAGAATTATTTTTCTGTCCTTGAAACTTCACGTACTATCTGAAACACATATCAAACCTCCAAAATGGACCGATCATTTGCTCAAAATGAGCACTGCATCCCCAATCGAGGCCTCCTTCCATGGTTGGCCCTGGACTTCCCAAAACTTCCCTATAGGTTCTCAACCTTCAAAAGTATTCAAATTACTCTCCAAATCACTTCAATGGATTCATAATTTCAAAAATAGTTAGAATAGACTATTGGTTCACTAAAATTGGCCTTTGGCTGCTCTGGTTTCGCCTCCAACACCTGATGCCACCCCTGGCTCTAGGGTCAAACAAAAAGTCTCTGTGGGTTCTATACATATAGAATTCCTCAAATTATTATGAAACTCCTCCATTGGATTCATAATTCTCATTATAGTCAGAAATGACTATTGGTTTGCTGAATAAGGCTTCTAGCCGCCCTTGCTAGGCCTCAAACTGCTGCTGGCACTTATTGGCCCTAGTGGTGCCTGGAACTTCACTGAAGCATATAGGCTTTCAATATTCCTCTATAGGATCTACAAACCACACCATTAGTTCCATAATGCATGAAACATCCAAAATTGACTATTGGATTGTTGAGAAAGGCCTTTAGCTCCCTTGGTTAGGCCTCAAACTGTAGCTGGCCCATGGTGGCTCCTAGAACTTCTCTGAAGCAAAAACCTACTCAAAAGTCCTTTGATGGCTCTGCAACCCTCACGAATGAGTCTAGAATGTATTAGATAGTCGAAATTGACTATTGTCACCCCAAAATTGGTCGAATCTAGCTCAATATAGAGCCTAAACTCATTTTGCCCAATGACCCCTAAAAATCCTCCACCAAACTTGGAGGAACTGGAATTAACTCCAGTTAAAAGTGGAAATTCCCACTCTGAATAAAAGTCCACCAACGAAAACCTCTGGGATAACCTCTAACATTTAATGGAAGTTTGGTGGTTGGACACATGTCAAAACCACACGGTCTTCAAAACGGTTATGGGAACTGTAACCATCGGTGGATGTCTTCAAACTGTTGCATGTAAATAGGCTTATGACATTAAAATTGTAGAGACTCTGGGCGACTTAAATCGACGGTTAAGATTTGTTTTAACATTGTATGTAGGCATGTGAACATGTTTAAACAATTGCAGAATCGTTAGCGACTGTTGGGGCTTAGCCCATGGAATTGGTACGATGACCATATGGGGGAGGGGCTGGCCCCTCTCCAAACCCCAAACCCTCTCTAGGCCCCAAACGTGAAAACATTAAACTTTATATATAACCAAAATCTTTATATGGTTAAGAAACACCATAGGGCAGGCGGTAAGGCACAGGCATGCCGGCGCGGTGGTCATGCGATCGAACCCGGTGGAGTTACCCAAATTTTACCACTCCATTCTTGGGCCACATGGTGGCCTCTGGGCCTTCCATGTGGCAGCTTCTGATTGGTTTAAAAATCAACATGCACCCAAACTACGAATAACACAGTGACACTTGTCACGATATGACTGGCCGAGAAGGAATATTTTGGGGAATATTTTGAGGAATATTCTAGGAATATTCCATGGAACATTCTCTTTTTCAATTTCCCAAATTCTAGTCAAACTTGGTCAAAGGCAAAAAATTGCAGTTTACTAGACTTTTAAAAACGCGATAACTTATTCATACAATGTCGGTTTTTTGAACCATTCAGGTGCCAGAATCAGGAAGATGAGATCTATCCGGTTGCTCAGGCTCAATGCACTTCTGAACACTTTAAATTTTGAGCTATCACATAGGTCCTTGATCCAAATCTGATCACACCTCCCCATTGGGAATATTTTGGACCCCAAAAGACTCATATATTGATCTGTACAGTAGATGAGAGTACAACACCCTCACTTTTCAAGCTACATACATTTGCCTTGCATGGCTTAGTGCCTTTGAACCACAACTCGAAGGTAGTCAACACTTCCCTTCCTAGTTGCGCTTGCCTCTTGTTAAGAACTGTCTTCCTTGAACTCACTCAGAAATTTCTGACGAGAAATGTACAAAAGGTAGCTGAACATCACTTCCTTGATCATTGATCCAAGTGGCTCAAACAATCATGAGATTACAACAGAAAACATGCATACATAACTGAAATTTTCATATGTACAAATGAGTGTATGTCTTACTGTGTCAAGAAGTCAACCCCCTTCTTACCAAGCCACTTCCACGATGACTTTTGCTGCTGAAAAATCTTCTTCATGTGAAACATCTATTCTCACATCAATGATGGAATCCTTGGTTCCAATTTCGCCAGTATTTTTATCCCCTTGCCTCATGTGCTTGGGATGATTAGATGGATGCAATGTCCAACATTGGGAAACAACATGTCCCTTTCTATGGAAATGTGTGCAAGTCTTTTGCACCTTCTTTGCAAGTTGCCTTTGCCTCGACTACTTCCTGTATGCCTTCATCATCTTCTAGCATTTTGAAACAACATGGTTACACATGACACAATATGCACATCAAATATTTCTTCCATTCAAGCATGCAAAATTGCCATGCCTTGTAGAAACATAATCAACTTGACCATGGGAAGAATTATACCTCTTATGCTACTTTGCATGTCCATCCTTTTTACCTCCTTGAGGAGATGAACTAGTAGAGGTTATAGCTTCACCATAAGCTACATTTATACACACATCTTACTGCAACATAGGCTTCAAACGTTGGCAATCAACTGGAAAACAAACTTGACATGTTTGTGGTTGAGAATTTGGAACAAAAGTTCTTTTTGAAGTTGCCTCAATTTCTTTCATGGCTTTGGAGTTTTTGCCATTAGATTGAACATAACCAAGACCAAATTTCTTAGGTCTCTCCTCAACCAAAATAGGATCAATCATGCCTTGTGCATGTTTGCCTAAACCCTTGCCTTCATAGCCCATTTTAAACATCAACTTGGACCCTATAACTCTAGTGTGCTTTTCAAATGAACCAACAAATCTATCTGAAGAGGAAATCGAAGACAAATTAGAGTGAATTACCTCTGCTTCACACATGTTCTTGGTTAAGGCCTCTTGGGCTTGATGGAGCTGCATCTCCATCTCATGCATTCTTTGAATAATTTCTTCCTTATCTTGCTCCATAGCAACCAATTTCTCATGAAGTATAGTGCTTTCTCTTCTATGTTCAAACATAATTTGCACCATATCCTTCAATATATAGAAGTCTCGCTTCATGTCTTCATCGAAGAATCTTGTGAAGGAGGAGGATTTTGAAACCTCACTTGAAGAAGTTTTTGTCATGAAAATGAACTAATTAACTTCAACAAAATTTACAAAGCTTTCAAAAATAATTGACAAATCTTCAAAACAAAATGGTTGTAGAGTCAATATCTTCTTCAAGAAGCCTTTGCAAACAAACCCTCTTGTGCTTCAAGGGTTTCCTTGAGGTCCTTTGGCTAAGGAAGATGAATTTAGCTCTTTCTTCCTTCTTTTCCTCTTCTGGACTTAGCTATCAATAGCTTTCCCTTTACCTCTAGCAAACTCAAGAAACAGTCAGTTTGCAAACAATCAAATTCTTTGCACCATTTAAACACCTTTCAAGTCAAACAAGAAATCAAGTGCTCTGTCAAGGAAGCAACTATGTGCTCTGATACAAACCTGATCTGAAAATGGGTTGGATAACTTCTTGTTCTTTTCAAGAACCTCCCACTCAGTTAAAAAAATAAAATATCTAGCTTATTCTTGACTTTTGCGAAATTTTATACTTGAAACATGTGCATGTTTTTTAATTGTTTAAGTGCTTTAAGTCCATTTTTTTGCTGAAATTAAACATGTGCAACAACCATATAATGTAGCAAATAAAAATCAACACATAACGTCAAATTTAATCTAGGAGTTCACCTGAATATCATGGGCTACGTCTCCTTTTGCTCTTGTCATCTTAACTTGGCTCTTTGGGATTATGGAAATTTTATTTTACAAGTTAAAAAACTCAACTCCAATGGTTTAATGAACTAAACCAATGGGTTTAGAATACCATCTATATCCCTATCATGGTTTCGATCACTCTGCAAATAGATGTAGGCTTCCTTAGACTTGATTCCTTCTGTCGGTGCTCTTGAGCTACACTGAGCTTTTCTATGGCACAAAATCCCTCAGAATTATTTTTCTATCCTTGAACCCTCACCTAATGTCTCGAGAACATATCATACCTCCAAAATGCAATGATCATTTTCTCAAAATGAGCACTGCATCCCCAATTTAGGCCTCCTTCCATGGTTGGCCGTGGGCTGCCCAAAACTTCCCTATAGGTTATAGACCTTTAGAAGTCTTCAAATTACTCTTAAAATCACTTAAATGGATTCATAATTTCAAAAATAGTTTGAATAGACTATTGGTTTACCGAAATTGGCCTCTAGCTGCTCTGGTTTCGCCTCCAACACCTGGTCACACCCCCTGGATCTAGGGTCAAAGAAAACTTCTTTGTGGTTTCTATACCTCTATAATTCCTCAAAAGCTTATAAAAACTCATCCATTGGATTCAAAATTCTCATTACAGTCAGAAATGATGATTGGTTTGCTGAATAAGGCCTCTAGCTACCCTTGCTAGGCCTCAAAATGTTGCTTGCACTTACTAGCCCTGGTGGCCCGTGGAACTTCACTGAAGTATCTCAGCCTTAAAAATTCCTCTACAGGCTCTTCAAAAGACAACATTAGTTCCCGAATGTATGAAACATCCAAAATTTACTATTGGATTATTGAGAAAGGCCTTTAGCTCCCTTGGCTAGGCCTCAAACTGCTGGTGGCCCATGGTGGCCCTATAACTTATGTAAAGAAAAAACCTGCTCAAAAGTCCTCTAATGGCTCCGCAACCCTCACGAATGAGTCTAGAATGTATGAGGTAGTAAAAATTGACTATTGGAACCCCAAAATTGGTCGAATCTAGCTCAAGATAGAGCCTAAACTCATTTTACCCAATGACCCCTAAAAATCCTCCACCAAACTTGGAGGAACTGGTCTTAACTCTAGTGAAAAGTGGTAATTCCCGCTCTGACTAAAATTCCAATGAAAACCTCCAAGATAAATATTGGGGAAAATATTGAGAGGGGGGGGGGGTGAATCATTATTTAGAGCTTACTGAAATCTTTTACTTTTTCTTTGCTGAATTCCATACGTGGCTTTTATGAACCCAACTCGTGTATACATGTGCATATTCCAAAAGAAACTAGCGTATACTGATATAATTTTATTGTTTAGAAACAATTTTCATAAATAATATTTAACTCAGTTTATCAGTCATGCAGTTGTTAGATAATCAAGAAATATGTGCAGTAACAACAGAATAAAACATCATAGAATAGAAACACACATGAACACCAAGGTTTAAGGTGGAAACGCAATTCGGGAGAAAACCACCGTTGTTGTCGTCTTTGTCTTCAATATTTATTATATGGAAAACTGATTACAATTTTTTACTAATGCAAACCCATATCAGTACGCAGGCATCTACCTGAATAAGGTTGCAACCTTCTCTCTTTTTCAAGCTGCTACTGGAAGGGAGCTACAACCCCCTAAACTCGTCTACCATCCACTACTAGAAGGGAGCTTCAACCCCCTGATCAGACCACCAGCTTTTACTGGCAGGAAGCTTCTACTTCTATACTGAAGGCTTCAACCCTCAGAAACACTACAGACCATGTTTCATCAATTTTCACACTGGATCAAATAGCTTCAACACATCTCTTCATAGAACAATAATAATAACCTTCACCCAATACTTCAATCAGAACAGTGAGATCACTGTAACCAGAATTCAGAAATAACCCAGACTTCAGAATCAGTATGCAAAATCAAACTTAACCTTGAACATTCATCATTTCAAAATGCATATGCTACTTTTCTTCACTGAGCCCGCGTGTATACATGCTGTCCTTAACACCAACCTGCGTATAGATCTGAGAATACTGTTTTTCAGAATATGATCTGTCTCAGATCCAGATCTGAGTCTTTTAGTCAGATATATTTTTAGAAATGAAGAAACCTTAAACAATCAGTCATCATTAACCATGTTTACTCACTTATTGATCAGATTTGGATATATTCAACTTAGCAGCATGTACAATATTCAAGCAACCTAGATCTACATGAAGAATTCATTGACAGACAACAGAAATTCAGCATGAATAAAAATATAACCTCTGCAATAAGCTTTCGAAAACCCTAACTTCCATACACGCCTTTTCTGAAGAAAACCCACGTATATACGCACTTTTATTGAGACGAACTAGCATATAGATCTGTAAATATTAATTCAACATAATTTTTTCAGATCTATAGAACTTACCCAAATTGCTTGACTCCACTTCAGCAAACATGCGCCAGGGCTCAGATCTAATCATCCCTTCAATGGATCATACAAGAGCATAGTCATTTGAGGTCTAGAGATCCTAATCTATCATTTTATTTATGGGTGCATCATAGATTCAGATGTATCAATAAAATAGAGTTTATCCCATGCAAATATACCTCAGAGAAAAGTATTCAGTAACAACCCTTACATATGCACATGCTTTCACTATGATCTTCTTCTCCTTATATAGATTTAGCCTTTACCAATACCATGAGTCAAAACCACACAACAACTGACGATATTCTTTTACGGAATCAAATAAACAATACAACGATCAATGTTGTGGGCTAATACCATGGTAATTCCCCTTGGTATCATAATTTTTGTTTGCAAAAGGCATACACGACTTTGCTTCTTCATACTTCTCCTCATAAAAAATGCATATATACTAATTCTGGATGTATACGCGGGTTGCCTTCATAAAATTAGCGAATACATTGCATCCATACGCGGGTTTCCTTCATCAAACTTGCGTATACATTGAGAAATATTTCTTGTTTGATTTCTCTGGCACTTACTGGAATTCCTTTCTCTGTCACATATGAACTGACCTGTAGAAACACCATTTTTATATCTTTAACACATAGGTTGCTTATCATAGGAAACTCATCAAGTAGGTTTCCATCAAGGACAATTTCATCAAGTAGGTTGCCATCAAGGACAACATATTTCATCATATTGCCAACAATAACCACTAACATTTAATGGCAGGTTGGTGGTTGGACAGATATCCAAACGACGCGTCTTCAAAATGGTCATGGGAACCATAACCATCGGTGGATGTCTTCAAACGGTTGCATGTGAACAGGCTTACGACATTAAAATTTCAGAGACTCCGGGCGACTTAAATCAACGGTTGAGATTTGTTGTAACGTTGTATGTTGGCATGTGAACACTTTTAAACAATTGCAGAATTGTCGACAGTTATTGGGGCTTAGCCCACGGACTTGGTGCAACGGCCATATGGGGGAGGGCCTGGCCCCTCTACAAACCTAAAACACAAAAGCATTAAAATGTATATATGACCACAATATTTATATGGTTAAGAAACACCATAGGGCAAGTGGTAAGGCACAGGCGTGCCAGGGCGGTGGTCACGTGATTGAACCCAATGGAGTTAACCCAAATTTTACTACTTCGTTCCTGGGCCACGTGGTGGCCTTCGGGCTTGCCATGTGGCAGCTTCTAATTGGTTTAAAAATCCACGTGCACCCAAACTGAAAATAACATGGTGACACTTGTCACGATATGACTGGCTGAGAAGGAATATTCTGGGGAATATTTTGAGGAATATTCTAGGAATATTCTTTGGAATATTCCAAGAATATTCCATGGAATTTATGTTTTTAAATCTCCCAAACTCCAGTCAAACTTGGTGAAAGGCCAAAGATTACAGTTTACTGGACTTTTCAAAATGCGATAACTTCTTCATATGGTGTCGGTTTTTCAAACTGTTCATGGAGCCAGAATCAGGAATACAAGATCTATCTAGTTTCTCAGGTTCGACACACTTCTGAACACTTTGAATTTTGAGCTATAACTTAGGTCCTTGATCCAAATCTGATCAGAAATGGACCATTCAAGATCCAAATATATTCACTTATCATAACATCTGATGGGAATCCAAACACTTTGATCACCTCTACCATATTTTTCATAGAGTAATCTCAACCACCTAAGATGTCGCAAGAAGCTATGAATTATATTAAAAAGGTTGGAAATTGGTTTGATGAAGAATTATTCACTTATACCAGAGTCTATGACAGCCTCAGTCACCCTCATGTTTTGCCTTTGTTTATCCCAGATAAGTCAATTAATAGGGAGGTAGTGTTATGTAGAATTATGATCTATGGATATATCAAATTCCCTAAGTGTGGTGCTAGTCACTTAGAATAACAAAAGAAAGAATTTACTATCATTTTCTCTAAAATAAGCAGATAGAAAGAATGATAAAAGAACCTAATTGTGATCCAAGCACTTGTCCTTCTCCTTTTTTCATTGTTGTTGTCGCTCTCAATCCAAATTAGATTGCCAGATCGATTCCTGCAAATGAAAACAAAGAACAACAAACAACATGCATATACAAAAAAATCTACTTATCTTAATCACTCAAATCGATTAAATGTGATATATATATATATCATTCAGGAATTCATTGCATAAGAGACAAAAACTTAAAGAGACATATATCTGAGAAAATGAAAAACAATATTTAATAAAAGTAGAAGGGGGAGGTTACAACCAATGATCGATTTGTTGCCACCAGCTCCAGCGTCATCCCAGCCTCATCACATCCAACATCAAACCAACAACATATCAGTACTTTCACTCTCTCAAATAAGAATCCAACAACATTTCTTTGCCAAAATTCTTCTTTTTCTAGCACTAGAATGAGTGCTCAATTTATAGGCAAAATGATGGTAGTTTCTCAATGAATGACTTTCTAATAATTGGAAGGACATGTTCCCAAGTTTAGAGGTGTTAGATGGACACTTGGATTCAAAGTTTAACACATATGGACTCTTATAGAAGGCACTGGCCATGTGGAGATTCCTGAAACAATGAGAATTCCGCTCCCAGGTGACCAACACACTCTTGAATGTTGGGAAGTGCATTGCAGTGCACCCTTGAATGGAGGATGTTGCATATGCAATGCAGTTAGTCCCTTTAGAGGTTGTGTTGGTGAGTCAATAAGTGATATAACATATACTTCAAACCTTGTAAATCTCACAATAGAAGCCATGCATGAATTGTTCTTCTCTTAGGGCATATAGCAACCAAAATATGAGGGGATGATAGACCCTATTTCATTGGTCCTGGGGATGATGTCCAATTTTATCAGGTCGTGGGGGATGATGCCCAAATATGGTCATAATATGGGCTATGGTATTACTAAAGTGTTGAGAGAGTAAAAAAAGAGAGCACGACCTATTTTTCCTATGAGATTCAACATGTTTGCACTAGAAAACTACCATCACGTGGAAAAAAAATCCTTGCTATTTAAGCCCTCAAATTTCCCACTATTCCAAACATGCAGTATGATTCAAGCTCAGTTGTAAATTTTTTTTTTTTTTTTTTTTTTTTTTTCTAAGTTAGAGTAATCTATTAACAGAGAAAAATATAGTACAACTGGCCTAGGCCATTACAGTGCTTGCGGAGAAGCATTTTAAGCTGACAGTGACTAGATTTTGGCTGCCCTGCAAGGGGCGCCAGCTAATATTACCCGAGACAGAAAAAATCCCACGCAGGGGATCGAGCTGGAATGTCATTAACCTGAAACTGGGAACATATCTATGACACTGGACTGTAACAAGACTAGACTGAAACTGGTCTTTTGCAAAAATAGGACCAGAATTGAGAGAAACATTGAAACAGCAAAATACACCCTCAGAGAGGGCCGAGACAAAACAAAAGAAACAAGAAAGGAGGGTCAGATTACTCATCCGGAGGAACCTCCTCAATCCTGCAACCGAAGTCTTCTGGTGTGCTTGGAGCATGGGAGAATTCATCATTGTGGTGGGCAGCAGTGGGAGCTGCAGTGGCAGAGGCTTGAACGCAAGCAGTTTCATCCAGCAGAGAAGCCCTGGAAGCCTCAGGCTGACCCCTCGTGTTCTGCTGCATTGTGTCCATTTGAGCACCGTCGATTGGAGCGTGCTCATCAGGCGGACTCTCCGGAGTAGGCTCCTCCAAGAAGACCACGGAGATGGCCACCGTAACGCGAGGTCTGTTGAGAGCACAATCAAACGAGAAGAGGGCCGTGTATGACTGAGCCGGCAGCGCATCCCCAGAAGGCGAATCTAACCTGCGGCCAGAACGGAGCAAGCGCCCACGGAGGAGGCGAGGGAGGCTGTCAGAATGTGCAGAGGTGTCAGACGGGGAGGAAGAAAGGGAATGAGAATGCCTTCTGGCCATGCGTGAAGACCCCCTCCTGCATCTCATCCTATGCCTCAGCCTAGGCATTGTAGCTGCTTTAACAGGACTAGAGCTCTGAAGCACCTGAGAGCACGTCACAAGAGGAATGCCCAGAACCACCATCGCGGAAAAACAAGAGCCAGCTACAGAAATGTGGATGCTTTCATCGGGCTGCAGACAACAGGTCAGACGGCTGCGCTTCCCAGTGATGGTGCGCTCTCTGGCTCTGTCCAGAACAGAGTTGCAATGCGAATTCACCGGCTGAGGGTTAAGCGGCTCCATGGCTTTTAACGTTCCCCTCCTGCAACTCTCCAAGCGCCGCATTGAATAACCAGACTTGCAGATCTTATGCGAGAGATTGGTTTTGCAGTCGAGGCTGCCTCGAATCGCCTCTGCGATAATGAGAATCGCTTCCATACAACAATCCATTAAACGCCAGTGGATGAGAAATAACTGCGGACAAGTGGAGTCAATGCAGCCGTGAGGGATGGCATGTGGCCTCCCGTCTGGCTGCTCCTGTCCTCTCACGCTCATTAACAACACTAACACCCGCATCCGGAATTAGAAAATTTATTCATGAGGAGGATAAGTTTTATGATATGAATGCATAGTATTCCTCCTATGCAATAGTTCTACAATGAGTGAACCAACAATTAACAATGCAATAAAAACTCAGTTTACATAGTACAGAAATTTGAGGACAACAACTCTTCCACTAGATTTAGTACAGCTACCTCTTGAAAATTTATCTGTCTTCTATTTAGTCTGGAAGTTCCTCATAGTCAGTGATTCTTTGTCAGGGCCAACAAGAAGTTGTCATAGTTTCTTCTTCATCCTAAGAAGAATAATTGATATTTAATACTAAATGAAATGAGGTCTGGAATGATTTTAATATGACTCTTAATCCAAACACCAAGGGTAAAACTAAAACCACTCAAATGGAAACTTCCTCACATCAGATCAATGTTCAAGAATCTCCCAAAGGTACTGCACATGATACAAAGTTAGGAGAAGTTTTTGATAAATATTTTGTTCATGAGAAAGAGGATATCAAAATTATTACGGTTTTCCATTCTTATGAAGTCATTCTCAACATGATATAAATTCCTCCTTTGGATATATTTTATAGTCCCTAGTGTTGATCAGCTGTTGTCATTGATGTCAACCCAAGCAGCACCAGGGGCTAACCCAATATTGCATGGGAATTTTGACCTACAAAATTAATGTATTCTGGGTCAATAATGATTTTTATGGTTTCTAATTGTCGAGATGTTTCCGTTGATATATGGCACGCCATGTAATTCTTCACGGTTTGAGAGATATTCATGTTTGAAGTTTGTACCCCCAGATAGTGGGATAAAACCCCATGGGGTTGGGGAATGGGTCATTGAAAAGTCATAATTATATTTTTTAAAGCTCCTAAAATCCCTCCCACGTTCACTTGTTGAATCCCCTCTCAACTTAAGCATTCATATAAATTGTGATCTTCATTTCCTCCTTAGGCAAAGGATTTCGCCATCTGGAACAGGTCATCTTGGAATTTTCACTCTAATTTTTTTTTTCTACGAAGGCATAGAAGCTGAAATTTTTATGAGGAAAATCCGAAATCCTGAGGAAGCTACAGGAACAATTTTAGATCAAGGTGCACAATATTTTTGGAGATATGATCTGTGGAAGTCAGGGTTTTTGCAGGTTCCTGAAATTCATCTCAAATAAGTGACCTTGGTAAAATCATCATAAATCTCTCTCTGAGTATCAGATTGGAATTCCATAAAATGTGGTAGATAGTGAACATTTTGTAGTTTTCTATTTATCAATTTCAGAGGCAAATGAAGAAACAGTGACATGGGGCACGCCGTATGATTGCGCTCTGCTGAAACAATCCATAATTAGGGCATTGTGATAAATTGGGTATAACTCTCTCTTGAAGAAGCCAAATTGGGTCACACCTATGGAATTGGAATGATGACTCAGAGGAATAATATAGAACCAAAAATCAGATATTGAGGATCTGAAATAACAGAGATACACCAGATTCAATATCGAGCTCCTAGAAGGCAAGAAAAATCTAGATCATGTGTTGTCAAGGATTGCAAAGGACCATAATTTCTATGGCAGAAAAGCAAAGAAAGGTGTAGCAGAGGGTAGCATGAAAAGAGTAGAAACCAAGGTGCATAACAGAAGCAAGAAGTTCATCATATGAAGTCTTCATGTTGGCAGCACTGCGTACAATCATTGTAAAGGTATCATTGCTATTAGTCATTGTAAATACATTATTGTACAAACTGTACTAGTATCTATCTACCAAGGGTTGAAGAGGCAGTGTTGGGAGGTCTAGGATCATCATTAGGTGGTTGTGTCAAAGTTGGGGTTATGTTCTAGTATATATTCTTCTTCTACATCACTCTATATCATTGTAAAGTGGACCATTTTCCCTGGTACGGGAGTCAATTCTTCTTTTATTCTTCTATAGGGTGGTAGGGTGGTGCTAGGGTGAGTTGTAGCTCATTGGGTGTTGGGGCATCCGTTCAGTTGAATACTGAATAATGTCAGGCGTTGGAGCGTCCATCTAGTGGGAGCTGGAGAAGAATGCTTTTCTAGATTCTAGGAAGTTGGAGCTTTATTTTCAATTGGAGTTGAATATTAAAGAATTATTAGAAAAGAATTAGGTGGTTTTTGTCCCGGAGTGGGTTTCCACCTTAATAAATATGTACATTTGTGTTCCTCTTGTTTGCTGCTATCATTGCACAAACAATGATAATAATTGAAGATTAACTAATGCTATAATTGAAAGGAATACTGATTCATCCCCCCCTCTTAGTATTTCCAACAATTGGTATCAGAGCTTGGTTCCTTCAATAGAAGTTTAACAACTAGAATGAGGTCATGGAGCATACCAAGAATGGTGTACCTCTATTCAATGTAAATAATTATGCACTTTGGAAAGGGAGAATGGAGGTATATCCCTTGGCGCAAGGTTACGAAGTATGGGACACTGTTCAAAATGGATTTACATCAACTGCGGATGAACAAGGTAAGAAGAATTTGGTAAATGATGCAAAAGAAAAGAATATTATTATCAGTGGACTTATTGAATCTGCTTATCATAAGGTGTTGGGTTGTAAATCCACCAAAAATGTATGGGAAAAGCTTGAGAATATATATGCAGGTGACTCAAATGTCAAAGAAGAAAAGCTTCAAATCTATAGAGCAAAATTTGAGCAACTCAGAATGAAAGAAGATTGCAACATTGCTGCATAATTTCAATACATTGATGAAATAACCAATACTCTGGAAGGATTGGGAGAGCCAGGTGACGAGAAGACTATTATACGGAAGATTCTTAGAATGTTACCAGGGATATTCAACCCAAAGGTATCGTTCTTAGAATACAGTGAAAATCTGGACAAACTCAGCAAAGAGGAATTACATGGAGTTCTCATAGCATATGAAATGAGACTTGATGAAGAAGAGGGTACTTCACATCTAGAAACTGCGTTCGTTGCATTTAAGAAAACCAATAAGGATAAACAACCTTCAATTGAAAAGACATGCACCTGCAAGTGTGAAGAAAAGGGAGATGACGAAGAAGGTCTTTTAGATGAAGAATATGCTTACTTCACGAGAAAACTACAAATTGGTAAGGGACGATTCAAAGGTAAACTTCCATTGATATGTTTCAGATGTAATGAGGTAGGGCATTTTGCAGCAAAATGTCCAAACAAAATTAATGGCAACTCAAAAAGAAAGAAAGGCTTTAAGAAATTCAACAAGCAAGGATCCAAACGGAACTTTCTCTCTAAAGAAGATAGCTCATCATCCGATGAAGACAATGATAGTGAAGAAGAAGCTAATGAGAGAGTATTATTTATGGCCGAGCACAATAAACCCAAGCACAATAAGCAAGAGGTATCAAACAACGAAGAAGAAGGATGGACCATAGACGAATTTTATGAGGAAGAAATCAATCTTATAAAAGATCTCAAGGTGGAGAAGATCCATTCCAAAACTCTTGAAGAACAAGTTCAAGGTCTCAAAATTGAAGTTGAAGAACACAAATGCATTAAAGAGTCACTTCAAAAGAATTTGGAAGAAAGAAACCAAGAAAGGGAAGAATTAGAAGCTGAAGTAGACTCGCTGTGTGAGGAAGTGAAGAAAGGAAAAACTATCCAAAAATATGCCAAAAACTCAAGGTCATTGGAAGAACTCATCAAAAATCAAGGATATTACAACGACAATACTAGCATCGGTTACAAAGAAGAAGAAGCAGGACCTATGAGATCTGACATGCATGTAGACTTCATTGGACAAGATTCATAAGAACAGCCTTGGAAGACAATTTCTCGATGAAAATTTCCATCTAGGTACCAACATATTTTTTATGGCTACTGTTATTCATGTGGAAAATTTGGTCATAAAGCTGTAGAATGGTTCACTTACCCTAGGAACGAATACAATTCTAGGAGATATGTCAAATATGAACCTCCCAGGGCTTAGCAAAACATCAATAGATTTGAACATTTAAGAAATAATATTGAATGTTACAAATGTCGAAACTTTGGACACATAGCCAAAGACTGTAGACTTGAAAATCCTCTAGAAGAATCTTTGAAGCCACATAATGAACGAACATGGAACAAGAAGAAGAATGATAATTGTGCTCTCGCTCTCAAGGCTCAAAAGAACAAAGATGTCTGGTATGTTGATAGCGGTTTCTCAACGCATATGACTGGAGATAGAAATAAATTTGTATCTCTGAAAGAGAATAAGGATGGAACCGTGTCCTTTGGAAATGATGGATCTTCAAATGTTATAGGATCAGGTACTGTCACTCTTGGAAGCAAATATTCTCTAGCCAATAATGTTCTATTGGTTGAAAACATGAATCACAATCTGCTCAGTGTTGGACAAATGTGTGATCAAGGACACACAATAATATTCAACTCCACGAAATGTGAAATTAGGAAAGGCATGTATGGTGAAATTGTGGCTACAGCAAGTCGAGCTCCAAATGACATATATGTTCTGGATGAAGCAACTAATTCATGTCTAATAGCTAAAGAGGATGATACAATAATTGGTAGCAATGATGATCGACTAAGTAAGAAGTTTGCTACAAAGGTGCAAAGTGATTTCAAGATGTCTTTCATTGGTGAGCTGACATACTTCTTAGGGCTTCAAATATCTCAAAAAGAGAAAGGAATATTTATATGTCAAGCCAAGTACATCAAGGAAATTCTCAAGAAATTTAAAATGGAAGATTGCAAACCCATCCTTACTCCAATGGTAACAAGTTGCAAATTGAGCATAGACAACTCATCTAAGGATGTGGATCAAAGGTTGTATAGATCTATGATTAGTACTCTTCTATATGGAACAACCTCCCAAATAGATGTTATGCAAGCAGTTGGACAAGTAGCAAGATTCCAAGCAGCACCAAAAGAATCACATATTAAATATTCGCCAGCATTGGAATATCTTCACCAAAATCTTGGGATTCTCCTAAGTTCTCATTAGATTTTCCTTTTTTTAGAATATACAGGGGGAGTGGAAGTGTGTACAGGTCTGCAGGATGGTTGTGTTTCAGGGGGAGTTACCCTTTGCCATTGATGTCAAAGGGGGAGATAATGTTGTAGGAAGAGGTGTCATGATCGCAAGGGGAGTACTTGTGTTGCCATCAATGCCAAAGGGGGAGATTATTGATCAACGGTTGTCATTGATGTCAACCCAAGTAGCACCAGGGGCTGACCCAATATTTCATGGGAATTTTTACCTACAAAATTAATGTATTTTGGGTCAATAATTCTTTTGATGGTTTCTACTTGTCGAGATGTTTCAGTATATATATGGCACGCCATGTAATTCTTCACGGTTTGAGAGATATTCATGTTTGAAGTTTGTACCCCCAGTTAGTGGGCTAAAACCCCATGGGGTTGGGGCATGGGTCATTGAAAATTCATAAATAATATTTTTTAAGCTCCTAAAATCCCTCCCACGTTCACTTGTTGAAGCCCCTCTCAACTTAAGCATTCATATAAATTGTGATCTTCATTTCCTCCTTAGGCAAAGGATTTTTCCATCTGAAACAGGTCATCTTGGAATTTTCACTCTAAATTTTTTTTCTATGAAGGCACAAAAGCTGTAATTTTTATGAGGTGAAGCCAAAATCATGAGGAAACTGCAGTAACAATTTCAGGTCAAGGTGCACAATAGTTTTGGAGATATGATCTGTGGAAGTCAGGGTTTTTGCAGGTTCCTGAAATTCATCTCAAATAAGTGACCTTGGTAAAATCGTCATAACTCTCTCTCTGAGTATTGGATTGGAATTCAATAAAAATGGCAGATAGTTCACAGTATGTAGTTTGCACTCTATCAATTTCAGAGGAAAATGAAGAAACAGTGACACGGGGCACACCATACAAGTGAGCTCTACTGAAACAATCCATAATTAGGGCATTGTGAGAAATTGGGTATAACTCTCTCTTGAAGAATCCAAATTGGGTCAAACCTGTGGCATTGAAATGAAAACTCAGAGAAATACTATAGGACCAAAAATTAGATATTGAGGATCTGAAATAACAGAGATACACCAGATTCAATATCGAGCTCCTAGAAGGCAAGAAAAAGCTAGATCATGTGTTGTCAAGGATTGCAAAGGACCAAACTTTCTATGGCAGAAAAGCAAAGAAAGGTGCAGAAGAGGGTAGCATGACAAGAGCAGCAACCAAGGTGTGTAATAGCAGTAAGAAGTTCATCATATGAAGTCTTCAAGTGGGCAGCACTGCGTACAATCATTGTAAAGGTATCATTGTTCTTAGTCATTGTAAATACATTATTGTACAAACTGTACTAGTATCTATCTGCCAAGGGTTGAAGAGGCAGTGTTGGGAGGTCTAGGATCATCATTAGGTGGTTGTGTCAAAGTTGGGGTTATGGTCTAGTATATCTTCTTCTTCTACATCACTCTATATCATTGTAAAGTGTACCATTTTCCCTGGTACGGGAGTCCATTCTTCTTTTATTCTTCTATAGTGTGGTAGGGTGGTGCTAGGGTGAGTTGTAGCTCATTGGGTGTTGGGGCATCCATTGAGTTGACTACTGAAGAATCTCAGGCGTTGGAGCATCCATCTAGTGGGAGCTGGAGAAGAATGCTTTTCTAGATTCTAGGAAGTTGGAGCTTTATTTTCAATTGGAGTTGAATATTAAAGAATTATTAGAAAAGAATTAGGTGGTTTTTGTCCTGGAGTGGGTTTCCACCTTAAAAACTGTGCGCATTTGTGTTCCTCTTGTTTGCTACTATCATTGTACAAACACTGATAATAATTGAATATTAACTAATGATCTAATTGAAAGGAATACTGATTCACCCCCCCGTCTCAGTATTTCCAACACCTAGCATAAGGAAGTAGTCAAAACAGGAAGAAAGAAGATAAATATTGACCAATATTAGACATTGGTACTTGGAAAAGTTTTTTCCTTTGAATTTTCGTGGAAAGGTTCTTCTACTGCACCAATAGAAGAATTAGAAAAGTTGACTCAATTTATAAAGGCTTATGCTTCAACTACAATAGATAGGAAGTAGAAGTCCAAGGAATTATAAAAGAGAAAGAATAAAATATCAATTCATTGGAACAAACATTTGATCCAGAAAAGAAGCTTAATGAATAGTGGTAGAATGAATTAACATAATTACAAAAAAAGTTTGATACATTGAAACTGAAGCATGAGAAAGAGACAAAGGTAAAAGATAATCAGATTGAAGAGATGGAGAAAAACATAGAAAAATTACATGAAAATCCTCAAATGACAGAGTTTAAACAAGAATCTAGAGAGTTGAATTCTCTACTCAGGCATCATCAAAATGTATTTTGAAATAAGCTTGTGTTAATGCAGGACCAATAAAAAATAGGAAATTCCCTTGTTGATTAACTATACGAGATGATGAATTATTTTGATGAATTAAATGAACAATTAACATATTTCTTGAGTTGGCAAGAGAGTATAGAAGGAAGACAAGCAAATATCCCTAAAATTGATAAGACTAAAAAAATAATCATTTTTCGAGAATGGGAGATTAGAATTAAACAAGATAAAGTTGCAGTGAATGAGGTCTGAGATATGTCCAATGTTATCATTGAATCAGTCAATGATACTTTGTTACAATAAATATAGTTTCTAATTGTTCTAAGGACTCACTTCCAGATACCAAAAGTATTAATGAAAAATTGTTTGGAGCATAGTATAACAATGGAGGAAAGAATTTATAAATTATCCAAGATTGACTTTGAACACCATTGCCAATTTCTCGTGAAGCCTCACAGCCAATGGATGGTACTTAGGTGCTTGTCAAATGTTTCTATGCAGATGTTGTGACCGCTAAAGACCACTATTTTTACCAGCCAGATAAGGATTATGCCTAAGTATCCTCCCAAGCTCACTAGTTTTTTGGATTTCTATAGTTTGAGGCAACTTTCTATTGGGAAATATTTTTCCTAAGCTCGATATTGTTATAATAATTTCCCGATTTGCCTAAATTTATTGTTCATTTTTGTCGAGACATCAATGAAGAAGTTTTTTTTGATCATTTTTGTATCTAGACTATAAATTTCTCTATCTGAAAAGGAAAGAAAAGGGGGTTCTAAATATTGATAAGAAATGACTTAAATTACACTTTTGTATTTGAGTTTTCCTTAATATAAATCTGAACCACTAGCTATTCCAGAATGAGCTAGATTTCAGTCTCTCGGGTACTATTATCTTTTGTTATTGTTTCTTTTGTTTGAAAGGAATTGTTTATTGATATTGTTCACATGTATGTTTTACACTCAGTATTTCATTATCACTTTTGATATGTTTGAATGAAATTTAAGCAATATAGTTAACATCAAAATACTTATTATACGTGATGTTTCATTAATATTAATTTAATTTAATTAATTTCTTTTAAATTGAATTAATATCGTCATAACATAATGACCTATATTTTTATGTTTATTATGACATCTTTCTAGCAAATGACTTTCGTCTTACCCACATACTAGAATAGTTTACAGTTATTTATAATTAATTCGTTACAATATATTACTTATATACATTTATCACCATCATCCACCCCATTTTATAAAGATTTTCTGTTAAAGGGATACTGGTCCAATAATTCCAGTCGAAGCCACTATTCCAAACGAAAAATGGTCTAATTGTGGCCCTCACCAGGTGGTTTTCCCCAAATGTTGATGAGGTCAAATAATCCCATCATTAAGCTAATACATGTGAATGTTAGACAAACATAGTGCTATTTAATACATAACAACGAGGCCAAACAACTAGATATACTTCTCTCATCATCCATGCCTAATCTATATGTTAGAATAATTATTAACTATATGGAAAAAAAATTAGAATGTGAATAATTAATTTTCTAATATTAAAATTATTATGCTAAAATTATGTTATTTTGAAATTTCAGAAAATTTTTAATTATACAAAAAGAATTAGTTATTTTGAATTTAAAATGTTAAATGTTAAAGTGAAATTTAATTTAGCAATTTGACTATTCAAATTTAAGGAGATGGGCATACTTTACTCTTTAATATCTAGTCCTATGATATCATAGAAAAACGCACATGTTCTTAACCATCTTGTTTGACATTTGAGGAGAAGGTACATATTTTTAACCATCATAAACATTCAAGTTGTAAAATGAATTATAAAATGTGTTCTTCAAAATAATAATACCAACAAAACCATATAAATTAAATGACCGCATCAAAACACTTACCCCATGATACATCTCACATTTCCTAAATTAAAAAAAAATCATAGAATTAACTAAGTTATAACCTTATTTTAAATTATTGTTAAAAATAATTAGAAAAATAATTAATATATGATTTAAACACATACACACACACACATATATTGAAAAACATCTAAGAATATTCTTAACTATGGAAATTCATTTCACTTTTATGGAAATTCTTAACTTGTAAATAGCTTTTGTTACAATAGTAGGGCCAATACCATGACTTATCAATACCACATGCCCAATATATGCCATTTTTTTTAATTACTTAATTTGAAATAAATTAATTAAAATAGAATAACTATATTGGAGATAAATCTTAACCCTTGATGTGTGATACTACTATGAATATTTCAACACAATCCATAGAGGTTCAATCTCTACCATCCACTTAATAATTAAGAATAATTGAATTAAAATTTTGAAAGGAATATTCTGGAATAGATATTCTTATAGACATAAATAATAATAATAATAAAGTGTATTTACAATAATATAGATGAGATGTTGGGGAGGAAGGAGAGGGAGGGGTGGTATTTAACCTCAAAGAAAAATATGAAACAAAGTACGCATGGGGACATGGAAAAAACTCGAATAACCAAGCCAAATATCTCTCTCTTTGGCAAGGTATGAAGCTAAACATTTCCAAAGGCATACAAAATTTGATTATTGTTGGTGACTCAATGGTGATGATATGAAATTGCATAAGGATATCTAGAAACGAGCAACATTTTGACGTCGAACCTTATCCATTGATAAAAAGGATTATTTGTTTATTAAATAAGCTTGATAATTTCAAATTTTATCATGTATAAGCTTGTCACATCCCTTAATGAGTGGATTAATTAAAATTTTAGTGGAGTACAGGTGTCCATCGGGTTAAGAGTAGATCAAAGGTATAGTCCCTCACTTACCACCTCGGGGATGGTAACGGGAATGATGGTAGATGTCAAGGGATGTAGAGTAATTAATAACAGGCGGGTGTGACAACATTTAACAACCATGAAACAAGACAAGTGGAATTTACCAAGCCGTGTATTAAATAGTGATTTAGGTGATTTTATCTCTGGTACTTTGGCAGTGTGTTGGTGCTTCGACTGGAGGAGTGTGCCATGATGGGTTTGTAGCTCGGGAGCTCATTTAATTGTGAAGCAATGAGAGACTCATCGCAACCGAAACTCTTGGTTATAAATAAAAGTTGGGCAATGAAAATTAGGATCATAATTGCAAAGAAAATGGCTTCAACAACATCAAGTAGTGGAAACGAATTGGAGAACTTCAAGCGTAGTGGAAACGTAACACATTTGATTGATATTTCAACTAAGCTAGTAGTTAAAGGGATTTAAGATCATATAATGGTGTTGCTGGGTCATCTGAATTGGTTTGGAAAAAATATGGAACTTCTGTAGAAGCCTATGGAAACATTGAATGCAGGCATGATAAACCTCAGGTATTTGGTTGATAATATAGAAGTCAAGGTTGAAACGAAAAAAATGGGAGAGTTGAAGGAGGTGTTCGGCTTGCGTGAGGCGCCTGAACTAGTGGTGACGAGAGCTGGGGATGTTGTGAATATTGGTAAGGATTCTGTTGATGAGGAAACTGTGAATCTGAATTAGTCAATGGAAGTTGTTCATGACACCATGGAGCAAGATGGTCACGGGTAGATGCCTTTGAAATTTTATGTTATGTCAAATAGTTAAGCTCTCCGGAGTTTTTTGGAGGATATATAGTATATGTAATGTAATATTAGGAAATATAAATAAGGAAGGTATCAGTCATATCTTACTAAAAATCCATCTGCAAATATTCGATACTTCTCTTTTTATGAATGTAAGAGACCTACTCGGTTTCCAGATTTTGCTATAATATTGCTACCCGTTTCTTTGAAAAAAAAATATAGATGAGATGTATAACTTGTAAAAAATAGTAATTGGAAAAGATAATCAATAATAAAAATCCGTTGCATTTAAAGTAATGAGATACTTTTTATATGTTGTTATTCTAATAAATTAATTTAAAATAATTGAATAAAAAAAATTATAATAATAAAATCAAAGTGTAAATTCATTTTAATTTTATTATTTAATTTATTTGTAGATTACGTCGTGATTTATATTTGAGCTTTATGAATATTTGATAATATTGAAGTTTAGTTGGTAAGGTATTTCACACTTCCCTAGCAGCTTTTCACTGGGATTGGATCATTCACACCCACACACACACACACACACACATATTAACTGATTGGGTTTAGTTTGGATAGTTTAGAGAGAATAAATATCTTGTCCATTAAGACTGATTCCCACTTGTCATACATTTTACCTGAGTAGTAATTCTATGTTGATTCCCACCACCTTTTGGTGCGTTAAACACCTTGGCCACCAAGGCATTAGGGATATCAAATGAGAATCACATTAATGAGGAGAAAACCCACCTAATGGATGTATTCGTAAAAATGGGTATAAGAAATGCTACAACATCAAGGCTTTCCAAAAAGCCAGCCAAGTTCCAAGGCCAAAAAGGGAGTTTGTGGATCATATCCCCAAGGTTTAAATTCCCTATATTTAGGGAACCACTGACATGATTTCTCACATTTTAAGGAAGAATCAAGTTTTTTCCTCCTCGATACCATTGAATACCATTCAGGGTGTTAGAGTCGGTATCTTCATCCCTTCGTCAGAGATCAAATTTCTCTTGTTGCATTTCATTTTAGGTGTCTCATTCAGTTCAGCCAGCTGCATTCCATTAGGAGCATGGATCATCTAACGGTAGGGTCTTGTCACTTATATCCCTCATGTCATGTACCTGCTAGCCTTGGCCTAGTTCTGTTCATCAAAATTCATCAAAATCATTTACAACCATTTATAGTCATGTTTGGTCTCTTGGTTAGCAAAGAGTCATTTTAGGGTTTTTTAGTCTCATTAGGTCTAGGGTTTCACTAATTTAGTCTTAAAAATGACTAATAATGTTAGCAGGCACATGAGGAAGCTTCACATAAGGTTTCAGTGCAAAAATTTCATCATCATAATGCTTGATAATGATTTTTCTTCAAAACTCTGTTTTGAAGAAAAATCGTCTATTTCATCTTTTGTAATAAATGAAATGTAATTTTCAAAGTTTTTTCAGTTGTAAAGTACTTCAGGTGCAGCCATGGTCACCTTTGCCAAATCTCCATGCCAACTATCCCTGCAAAGACAAACAAGAAGTTCTTCATCAGTCAAAAGCACAAAAGAAACAAAAACATAGTTCATTTAAAAAGTGCCAAAGTCTGCAACATTAGAAAGTGGGTTTGCCCAAATGAAAAATCAAATTCTTTGATATATATAAGATATTTTCATATTAAAGCCCCATTTACATGCCAAGAGACAAGAGTGAAGCCAAGAAAATCGTGGAGGAGAGAAGCAGTTGTTTGAGGGCGGACTGTGTGTTGAATTTGGTTGCACGACGCACTGGGCAAATGGCGCGGCGCATTGGCTGAGTGCAGAGCATAGGGCCGATCTACATTGTGCAAATTTGAACGGTCACATCGCATAGAAGGAGCGCAACGCACTGGGTAGTGGTCATGGCACATCGAGCCTACACCCAAATTTTTGTCATTGCCTCCAAAAAATTTCAAAACGATTCTGCCTCCTTTGCTCCAAGTAAGTTTATGAGACTTTGTAATTGCTATTAACCAATGTTTGGTGTTGATTGAGATTGAATATGAGAGTTTGAATGCAAAAAACTTAAACCCTATCAACTTGTTAAGAATTTCTCTCTTAGGGTTTGAAGTTGGCGTTTTAAAATAGTTTTGTGCCACATACTTCATTCCCGACCTTATTTTTCCTCCCCCCCACTGTTATCTCATCATTGTAGTCCATTTCCCATCTCCCTACCTCTCTAAAAATCACTTACTCCTAAGCCCCATTTCCCTATCCCTAAGTCATTTCATTTCCTATCACTCTCCCTTTCCCATCTCACTTATAAAAATTCCCAAACGCCAAGTTTCCCAAACAGTCAATTGGCTATCCCTGCACCTCAGATATCATTTGATTGAGGTCCATTGTTCCTACTGCCCTATTTCTCCATAGTCCCTCTCTTACCACAATATATTTGGCAATTGAAATAAAACACCAAATTCTAATTTTCATCTCATACGAGCCAACATACACCTTGCATGGAAATCATGGATACAGAGACTGATAAATCATATGACAGAGATAATGATTCTACCACTGAGCTACATGCACCTAGAAGGCCTCGTAAAGGTGGCAGACATCTGAGAGAGGAGCCCACCTCATTGACTCAATTGCAGGGTTGCCCACTTGCCATGGCATGTTTTTTAGAACAGTCATGTTTTTAATATTGTGAAATGATTGCTAGGACCCATTATCATCAGGAGTTGGCTCGTTTTTTTGTATTGCATTTACATGATGGTCAGGTAACTCTTGCTGGTGTAAATTTCACTTTGACATCGGAAACCATCTCTCAAGCAACTAGAATACCGAATGTGGGTGAACAGTGGAACAAAAGACAACAGGTGGACAGAGTGCATTATGAACCATATATTAGGCCTAGCTTTGTGAGACAGCTCAACCAAGTGTTTCCTTTCAGGTTTTTGAAGGAATCCTATGCGCCTCTGATGAAACTCATTATCAGATACTTCAGTTGTGAGGGCCGGTTTTCACGCCTCTATGCCTATCATATCAGGTTATTGATGCATTTCACCAGAGTGAGGATGATGAACATTCCTTATTTCATGTGCCGGAATATCGAGAGAATGACCACTCTTGTGCAGAAGAAAACTCCCGAGTAGCAGTACAACAGTATTTATCACTATGCACTCATCAAGATCGTGGTTGTACATCAACTTGGATTGCAGGGTATTTCATGGGAGGATTTCATTTCCCATGACTTATTCACAGCTCCTTAGGTTCCTCCGGAGGTTGTCCATGATGTAGGTGAACCTTCACATCAGTATGGAGGTCAGGAGGCAGAGACTACTAGTGTGACGACATGTGTCGCTTATTAGAGAGGCACTAGAGTATTATTTGCAGCAGCTTGGACAGTACTATCTCCATCGGGGGTGGAAGGGGTCTCGTTTCTGTCATCAGTAGCACAGGTACAGGTATGGGACAGAGGTAAGAGGCCTATGCAGAATGAGGGGCCTTTAGGAGGCTAGGATACTGATTTTATACTTATTGATGAGGATTTGAGCTCTCCAAGCTCAAAGTTGAGAGAGACTATTCAGGAGCAAAAGGCTGAGATAGATACCTTGACTGTCAAGTTGCAGAGAGACAAATGGATTATTAACTACTTGGAGCAGCGGAAAAAACAGTTAGAAGATCAACAAACAATCATGGAGTTGCAAAACATCCGTGAGAACCGGCAAGTTGCCCAAAGAAGCCAAACCAAGATGACACCCATTGAGCGGGAGATTGAGGCTTATAGAGAGATTTGGCTTGAGAAGCTATTGGAGAAGGCAAAAAAGGAAAAGAACATGCTCAGGCACATGAAGAACCATTATTGGGTGCGAAATCATGTTTGCAAAGCAAGGATCAAAATCCTGAAAGCAAATCTAAGGAGGGCACTAAAGCGTCGCAAAAGGCATGATAGACTCAAAATTTTGGCCGAAGCTTCTTTGGCCTAGCATAGTGCTTGATGGTGGACATTCAGCCCAGATTTCAAGAAATTTGGGAAAATTTTTGTCAATTTTGAATTTTTTGGCCTTAACAAAGATTTTCCTGCTCGACGCGTAGCGCCACTTGGCGCGCACTTATAATTGGCAGCTCTTTTGGAGGAAATATTTGCATTTCTAGATTTTTCATCAAAATTTATGCATGCCTACCCATTACCTAAGGATTTTGACAAGTTTTGGGTTGCCTAAAGGGTCAAAAACACCCTAAAAATGACCTTTCTACCACTTTTTGGACACATAGGAAGCAGTGTTGGGAGATTTGATTTTTGGAGGGGTAACTGGCAGCCAAATACAGAAATTCCACTTGGTTTGAAAAGTAGACAGGAAAATATTTCCAAAGAGCTATCCTGTACTAAATTTGGACTTCAGGAAGGCCCTCAAAATCAGCCTCAAAGTTGCGCTACGCATAGAGATTTCAGGCACGACGCATTGGGAAATTTGGCCTAGTTTTCACTTAGCAGCTCAATTTTTCGCCTAGTTTTGGCTAGTTTGACTTTTTCATGTAACTCTTGATGTAAATTGATGTAATTTCATGACTTTGATGTAATTTTTGCACATTTTTACTCATCCTAGAAGATTCATTCACCAAAAAGTGAAATGTAAGTGAATGAATCAGTTTCCTATCATATAGAGGCAAGTTGTTTCATTGCCTATTTTCTAGTTCTTAGTTTAGATATGGTTGAAACAGCTCCTAGAATGGTGAGATCAACCCCTATAGGCATGAGGATGAGTTAGGCTTGTCTATATCATATAATTCATAAGTCATTTTCAGGGTTGGACACTTGGGATTGCTTGGCACTTCATTGTACATTTCATCTCTGCAATTTTGGCAAAGGAATAGACCAGGGTTTGCAACACTCTTTGGGATCCATGTGGCTCTGTGTTTTGATGGTGTTTTTCTCTATGTGATTGTAATTTCACTAATGTTTTATTTGTATCATTTCCCTTCTCCTTTCTTCTTAAATTAAACAAATGAGTGATAAAGGTGGAATTCATTAGATTTCTTTGCTCTGCCTTGAGTTTTGTTTAATTTTCTATGTTTTCATCTGTTTGAAGAGGATTCTTGAAAGTCTCTTGCCCTCTTCAGGTCCTCACTGGTCTGAAATATCCATTCATTCAATTCAAAGCATCAAAACAATTTCCTTCCTTGCCCCATTCAGAACTCTGCAAAAACTAGGCCTCATCCCCGGACCCAAATTTTCCTTTCCCTTTGATCCAATAAAAACCCCCAAAATCAAATAAAATCCTTTTACTTATATACCTAGCCTAAAATTAGCCTTTATTTCAAGTCATCTCAAGCCTAATTGATTATTTTAGTTGAGATTGACCCGGAGAGAGCCCTCTTCTGTTCTGGTAGGGATAGCTACCAGTCTGAGCGTGGTTTGATGTTACCATAGACTCTGCCTTCCTTCAGCCTGAGGTAGATTTAGGCAATAACAGAGGGAACGATAAAGACAGTCAAGGATCTTATTGACTCTTCTAACATGAAACTCTTCTATTTAATTTTGTGCTCATGTGGTGCTCCTTATGTTGGTTAAATAGATTGATTTGTTAAGCAAAATATTCAAGATCACATGACTGAAATTATATGTTGTTGGTCTCGTTCCTCTACTCTTATTGAGCATGCGGGGAAAGCAAAGCACCATATTAGCATTGAGGAATTTAGGATCCTAGCTAAGATAGATCTCTATCATCACAAGAAGTTGAGAGAAGCCATTAAGATTGAAAAAAACTCTATCAATCTTAACAAAGATGATGGTTGATATATTAACAAGAATTGGATTCCTACCCTCTCCTCAGATTTAATGTCTTCCCGAATCCTCTCTCCCCCTTCCTTTTCTACCTTTCTCCTTTGTTTTATTATTATGTATATTTTTATAATTAGTGTTATTATTGCTATTTTTAGTTTTAGTTTTATTTTATTTTATATTTTTCTTGATTTTATCCATTATATCTATATATGTATTAACATTCTCTTTTTTTTTCTCTTTTTTTTATTCATATCTTTTTATTAATATATTTGTTATATTTAATTTTGTTAAAAATATTTATTATTAAATTATTTTTCCGTTAATTTATTTTATTTTTATAATATTTAATGATTATTTATTTATTCCTTTCTTTTCTAATATTTCCTCATTTAAAACATTTTAAATATTTGTTTGATTTTTTTTTTCTTTTGTTAATAATCTCATTTATTATTATGAACATATTAATTATTTTAATCTTTTATTGAATTTTTTTCACATTTTACCTCTTGATGTTCTAGTAAATTAATGTCTATTCTCCTTTCTAACCCATCATATCTCACATATTATCTCTCAACGCTTGACCAATTTTTGTATCTTTGTCCTAAAGATAAGCTACACTTGTTGGCTTGAAAAATAATTAATCATAAAAAGTTTGATGTGTGTAATTTGAAAATTATTGGACATAATTACTCTTGTCACAAAAACCTCATATCTGAGATTATTTTCTTTTGAAAATTAAAAGCGCATAGATTTATAGTTATTTTCACGACTAAAATAGACTTTCCTTGTCTGTTATACTTTCACATGCTTAGCTCCTGCTACCTTCATAGCACACTTCTTCCAAGTAGGCCTTAGGCACTTCTTGGAGATAATGGAGCACTATCTTTGCCACCAATAAAAGTGCACTCCCTTTTGACAATCAAAGAGCACTCTTGGGGGATAAGCAAGCACATTTCTTGTTGATAGACACTACGCAGTTCCCTTAGACAATCATTGCGCAGTTCCCAGAGATAGTGATTGTGCACTTATTATTGATAGTGATTGAAAAAATCATTATTGAAATTTAGTGCAAACTTATTGTTGACACTAATAGCACACTTCCTCAAGTTAGTGTTGTCACATTTCTTAGTGGTGGTCAACTCACTCTTGATTCCTAGTTTCCCAACATGCACTGAACACACTCACAAAACCTAACCCTAATTGCATGTCTTCTCTCCCTATATAAAGAGACCAACCCAGAGCTCATTTCACTTTCATATTTCACAAGTGAGCTCTATGCATTCTTTGAGAACAATGAGCACTTTGGGTTGAATTGCACCCCTTTCCTAGGTAAGTTTCTTAACTGTCATTTTTTCTTTCTTTTTCTTTCGCAACTATCTCTTTTGATTGCTTTTGATTTCACATGTGTCTCTTTTGCATTTTTTGGCACTTACATGTGTCTCTTTGCTCTTATATGCGTCACTTATTCTCTCGTTTGTGTCGCTTATCTTATTAGGCGTAGCTTTGGCCCACCGCTAAGAGGAAGCTCCAACACACTTTCTAGCACTAGTTGATCTTACCTATCATAAGAAAATGTGTTGGACACACTTCCATGACCTAGGGCACTTTATGATTGCAACTGAAACTTGTGTCATAAAGAGTTTCATCCTAACTGTTGCACTAGGAGATAAGTGTCATTTTGTTGTCGCTTCAATCTATACATGTTAGCTATGGGTATTGTGCATATTCTTGTAATGAGTGTCACTTTTCTCTTGTATAAGTTTCATTTTTTCTCACTTGTGTCCCTTATCATGTTAGTGTAAATCTAGCCCACCTTCAAGAGGTACCTCCATCACAATTTATGGAACTAGTTGATCCTACCTATCATAAAAACATGCACTAGACACACTTCCATGACCTAGCACACTTTATGATTTTCTTTGACACTTGTGTTGTAAAGACTTGCACCCTAACTATCACACTTGGAGATGAGTGCCATTTTTTGGTTGGTTCAATGTTTACATGTTGGCTATGGGTCGTACTATGCATATTATTTTCATGAGTTTTAATGTGTTCATGCGTGATCATGTTTGGGGCTCATTTGTATGCTCTTACTCTCTTTCTATCATCCCCCTGATATTACACTTAGTTAATTATGGGGTTCTACCTTGTCCTCATATCTTGCGACAGCTATGATAACATTCAAATTTTAACCAAGTGATGAGCGCATTGTGCACTCTTAAGCTGTAGTTGTGGGACTCTTTTCTCTTTAAATTGCACATTGCGCCCATCTTGAGTTCAACTCTCCTCATTTTGCATTGTGCATCTCTAGTGCATAGTCACCCAATCCTTATTTCTTACACTTTCCCTCTACACAAATCCTTGATCAACCTAGCCTTTAATTGTTCTTTTTGCACTCCCAGTCAGCCACATACATCCCTATACTCACTACTAATGTGGCCTTCATAAAGGGAGAATATTCTCTTCTTGAAAATTACGCATTACACGACTCCAGGAGTTAATAATTGAACCTTTGTCTCTTTCTGATCTAACATGCACATAATATTAGTCCCCCATCCTTTCATTTTTTATTGTGAATTCCTAGTGGATATTGAAATCATACTTTGGCCCTTGAAGTAGTAACCTGTATTCAACCTTGAGACCCCCTATCAGTCATTGTGCATTGGAAAACTTTAGCCCTCAAGCTCCTAGCCATTGTCTCTTATAGATGTGCTTTGCACCCAAAGTTACATCTCTCTCTTTCCATTGTGCAGTTCGCACTTCTAGTTTCCAAATCTCTACCTCCTACCTCCTGAGCCTGAATTTTGTGCCCTAAGAAGGCCTCTCTCTCATTTCTTGCAAACAAGTTAGAATAGATGATTTTGGGACTGATATTGTCTTTCCATGAGTGAAATTATTTGTAGGTGCTATCATCCTAACATGGCATGATGATTTTCAAGGAGGCCGCTAAGGAGAGGTTTCAAGAAGGCACTCACAAAGATGAGATACAAATATTCTATCATGCAGGAGTAAAGGAATCTTAGACCATGAGAGAGAGATGGAAACTCATGTTGAATTAGAAGGTTCCAATATTTATCCAAACCCTTTGGAGGGTAAATATGAAGCACATCTGAGATAAATCATGAAGAGTTGAAGACATAACAATAAAGATATGGACTTGGAATCGATACATTACAATGAAGTCTCATATCACAGTTTCCAAATTGTAGCTTCTCAAAGTGCGAACATAAGAGTGCTATTTTTTTCTATGTATTTTTACCACATTATTGGTGGAATGTAATTATGTAATTTCAAAAATTGAAAAATGTAAAATGTGTGGAAGCCCAAGGGTCACACATGGAATGTGAAAAGTCACTAGGAAGTCCAGTGGTCACTTAGGAGCTCGAAATTCATATGGGAGCTCAAGAGTCATGAGGGAGGTCAAGAGTCACATGGGAGGTGAAAGGTCATCCAATTTGTTATAAATAAACCCTCATAACTCAAGAAAGATAATTTTTACCTTTTCTTCTCTAGCTTAGCATAAGAGAGAGTATCATTCTTTTGAGAAGAAAGTGGTGGCTTCACGTTCCACTATTGGAGCTAGTGATGCATCATTCTAACTGTGTATCTTGGAATTTTCACTTAATAATTTGAAGCTCTCAAAATCGACACACTTTCATCCATGTATCGTGAATGTTTTAAGAATATTCTTTTAATGTTTATGATATATGTTTGTATTCATGTAATAAAGAAAATGAACTAGTTCGTTGGATTTGGTATACAACTAGTTGAATGTGTGTTCTTACTTGCTTTCATGATTGTTGTTACTTTGAAAGATATTTTTCAGATTAATTAACTGATATTTCTATATTTGTGTGTGTCTTTATTACTATAGTAATATTACTTTTCTTCTAAAGGCTCATTCTCACATTTTCCTTCCATGAAAGTACTTTATATGCATTGTAATCAGTGTTTCACAAAGATAACTTACTTGCTTATATTGAAAGTTATGTTTATGATCTATTAGGTGTTAATTGCAGTCAAGGAAAATCTATAAGAATAAATGGAAATCAGTCATTTTTTCTAGATGTGGTTCCTATCCCAAATGGTGTGAGGTCTAATTGGCACTTCATACCAGGGATTCTCCCTACTGTTGGATATATCGAACACCGTTAACATATTTGGTGCTAGAAGGAGGGACAGATGACAAGCGAAGCCCATGAAGTCTGGTTTCAATATTTCATATTAAAATTTACTCCCCCCAAATAGTAATCCCGGGGTGTTTTTATAATAGGGAAAATGTTACAATCCTCGGATAAATACTTCAGAACTTGTCTCAATTAAAGTTCAAAGGTGAGCGTGGAGCATCCATAATTGAGAATATACTTTAGTTTCTTAAAAAATGTGATTCTTATGAACTGAATTTTGAAGATGATGCTTGTAAATTGTTCACCCTCATACTTGAAGGTCATGTTAAGCATTGTTCTCACACCCTACCAACTGCTTCTATTCATTTTTTTGAACAAATTTTCTAAGTGCTTGATCAAGCCTTTGACAAGTATGATTATAAAAATTTCTATAAAAGGATCAATCAACTTAGAAATCTTATGAATCATTAGAGGATTTTGTTGATAGATTTCTTCACCTTTTATATGAATTCTGTAATGGACCTTTCCCCTCACATCTTCCCACTTTCACTAGTTTACTTGTGGTAAACATGAGATCAGGGTCAATTATGACTAGAATCAACCTCCTAGGTGACTTTAAGGAAATGGAGTTGAAAAACAAAGCTTATTGACTTCTCTCAGGTGCCTCAGGACCCTATAGGGGTCTATCCCCTAAGCCAACTTACTTTTACCTGATCTAGAGTCCCATTCACTCCCTTTCCAAGCCCTCCATGTGGCTGGAAACCTCCAGTCACTCCCATAGGCCTGAATCAGTGCAGATATGGCCTTTTATTCCCCGTTTTGTGCCAACGACTGTAGAATTTAAGGCTGATTTTCAGTGTTGGGGCTAAGCCTCTACCCAGAAATATATGTAAATTTCATAAATCATAAAACAAGGGACTAAAATCATTATAAACCAAAAACTGAAACCAAGACTAGGCCTGATCATCCCAAACTGGGATTGACATTTCGTCAAACACTTGGTAGATATGAAACCTACAGATATTGAATGAAAATATGAGAATAAGGGACTAAAAAATCATATAATACTTTACAAGAAGGATTACCACCCTCTCCCATTAGTTTTCTTAACATCAATCTGGTCTTGCATCCATTATTCTTTCAGTTACAAGTAAAAACATGAAAAAAGCCATGAATAAAACTAGTCATATATCCATTATTATAACCAACATATAAACATATAAATAACCATAAGATAAAAACCATTAAAGACACATAATAAAAGGTACATTTACCAATAATAAGCAAGAGAACTTATCTTTCATTAAACACAGGCAAGAGCCAACTAGGTTCAAGACTTCCATGTGCCACTCGGCCATAGACATGGTTGAACCAAATATTTTTTTCATCCATTCACCCCCATGCCATATTCCAAGAATGAATGTGGGATATTATGGGATAAAAAATTCCAAAAAAACCAATGTAATCTAGAGGTTAAACCACCTCCATCCTCACCATGCTGTGATCTCACCTAAACCGGCCCCGAGATCACAAAACCAAACCGAGCTTTGAATGCCTCCTTGTTCCTTCATCATCCTTTAGGAATTTTCTGTCTCCAATTCTCTAGGCTTTACTGCAATTCACACCGGATCAACAGACCCTAACAAAGACTCCACCCTTAGGATTTATCATGTATCCCTCCATTACTGGTCAAGGGATTCCTAGGCCTTTGGGAATGTTCCTAAGACCACCTCTGCCCTGGATTCCAAAACCTTCCGGAAATTACAAAGCTCAAAACCAAGAAAATTCCCATCACACTGGCTATTTGGGAATGGCAAGGTAATGCTAAAAACCACTTTCAAAACCTATTAAAACCATTCCACTGACAACAAAATAATCAAATACCAACATGCGCATACCATGCATGTCAAAACCAAGTAGGAAATCATACATGAAATTTGTTATCTGCAAGTATTCCTATTGAAGCATGCTTATTCCAAAATTTACTTGCTTGATCTTTCCTTTCCTTTTCCATATTTTTCCTTCCTTTGATTTTCTTGATCCAATGCTAGAATTATCCAAGAAAACTCTAAGTATCCCAAGAGTGTGAGAGAGAGAGAGAATAGAGAGAGAGATCTAAAACTCAATTAAAAAAAAGGTACCAACTAATCCTTAGAAGCCTTTTTGTTAACGTGGCCTCCATTTTCTTCAATTTTCCATTATTTTCCTTCATTTTCCTCCTCACATGCAAACTATGACAATTCTCCTTCCTTTTCTCCTAATTTCCTTTATTTTCATAAATAAATATGCAAAAAATACTTTTTTTCTTTTCAAAGCCTTAGAAATTTCCCTTGCCCATTTCCCCTTAGCCATAAAGACATCAAGTGATGCCCACTAGGATATCTTGCCCAACATTAAGCTTGGAATAAGTGTCCCTTAACCGTGGTCTTAGTTTTTCCTTTATTAAAGTTTATTACATGAAATTTTAACCCGAGTTTGTTACAAATTCTTTGAAGAAGATTTGGATTGGGATTTCATGGGTAAAAATTTCTAGTATTTGGTTCAAATCTCTTTGAGACAATTTGAATCTAAATCTCTAGTTTATTTTTCTCTTCCAGCTTAGATCGATCATGAGGTACCTCAAATTTCATAGGAGGAATCTTTCACCTCTTTTTCCCCTCCTCCTCCTCTTTTCTCATTACCAAAAAAAAATTGTCCCTCATACCGATGTTGACATGGGGAAATATGAAAATGAAATTGTTGATCCACTTATATGACCTTTGTTTCCTTCCCATGATCAAGATCTTATCCAGAAGAAATTTTGATTTTTTCACACCTTCATAAAGACTAAAGTGAAGGTTCATCCCTTGGTTTCCCAAGATAAAATTAATGTGCATAACCTAAATATTGAATTTGATATCAATGAACATATTGCTTCTACAAGGGATACATGTCGTCCTCCATCATCTACATCTCATGGATCATTGCACCTTGATTCAGTTGATCAATCTAATCCACTAGCCATTGTTTTTAATTCTCTTAATTCTTAGTTCACTAGTTCAAATGGAAGTCAGGTACAAGATGGTTACATCTCATAGGTATAGGATTATAAGGATGAAGAAATATTCTATCTCCTCTCTTTCAAATTCCTCTATGTAAAAATGTTGTTTCTACATTCATTCCTGATCAAGGAACTTTTGATCTTGGTCATTGGTCAAATAAAACCAAATATATTAACCATGATAAGGGCTTGGGAAACCATCATCTTGATGAAAATGACTCCATTACTATATATGGTATTTAAATCCTAGTTACACCAATCGATCTCTTGTTTTCTCAAGGAGTTTTGAATTTCCAAGGTTTATATCTAGGATTTGATTTTATTTGATTTGATCAAGGAGTTTTGTATCACTCTAATTTCTTCCACAACTCACCATCCCTTTTTTATGATGAATCTAATGAATCGACTGATCATGAAAAAATCCTATGTTCTTCAAATTCACAATTTGATGAGCCGAATTTTGAATTTGCACAAGGTGGTAGGGTTGTCCCTGAGGAAGAAGGAAACAATGTAATCATTGATTTACAATCTCCAGTTTTACATGGGGTTAATCCTTTAGTTCAGGTTTTTCATGAGACCTCTCTGACCTATGCATCTTCAGATATAAATATTGAGGAACCTTATGACCTAGGTGATTTATTTGGTGATGTTGAAATTTCATATGAACCCAACAATTATTGAACCCAAAAATTATTGTTTGATTAACAATGATCTTGTTGGAATAAATGAGGACAACTATCTACAAGCAGATGTTGATCTGACTATACCCTCAAAATTTAATCAATCAAAGTCGAGGCACTTCAACTCCTACTAATGGTTACATAAGGTTCTCGTGACCATTATGAGGTCTCCGAACTAGGTCATGTTCAAATCTTCTTGCATGATTATTTTTTTAGAATTATCTCTCTACATGTAAGCTCGTTCTTGAAAGATGTTCCACATTTTAAATCTAGTTGTCCTGATTCTCAAGACGAATTTTATGATCAGATAAACGATTTTGGTTCTTTTAATTTGTCTTCATGCAAACCTATTGTATTAAATGTAGGGTTGGAATGCATTTATTTCTCAGATATACACAACTTTGAAGCCTATTATTCTGATTATCGAGACAACAACTATCATAGGGAGAAATACTTATGATGGTATGAAGTTAATCATTTTAATCCAAGCACAATCTGTTCTTTTGGGTGTTAGTGAATTCTTGAGTTATTTGGTGAATCAAAATCCTCATGTTGATAGATTAATATCCCACGCTGATACATGGATTAAAACTAAATCAACACATGTTAATATGTTTTCAGTCCGTTCTCATTATTTGTTGTATACTGACTCATTTCTTGGATTTGCTACACCAACATCCATTTTTAATTCTTTCGATTTCCATGTTGTTGGTTTAATTTTTAATTAGAAACAAGGTAAGTATTTTTCATACTTACCATTCAAGGAGAATGATTTTATTCTTCAAAGCATTTTTAGAATCTCTCAAATTGACCTATCTTTATTTTTGAATAATGGAGAATCTTATGCATTTTATTGATCTAATCATAACAATGGTTCTAACAATTATCATTCAATTAATCATTTTCCCAGTAGTACATCTAATGATAGTTGTTTTACATTACTTTATCTTATCAAGCTCATTTATCTTTATGATCATCATCTAAATGTTCATATATCTATCAAGAATTTGAGGCCCATTAGATTTTTCTAACGGTTATGTTAGGTTCTCATGATATTGAAAAAGTTTCTAAACGAGGTCAAGTCAAATTTATCTTGTATTATACTCTTTATAATTCGATTGCACTGATTGAAAGTTCATTTTACCAAGATTTTCAGGGTTTTCAAATAGGTTTTTTTGAACATCATGATCGAATCGTTGATTGGCTAGTTGAAACTTATTTGGAAAGTGTTTTTGTTAATAATAGGTTTCAATCTTGCCTAATGATTGCTAAGAACGAAAATGCAGATAAATGTACATGTGTGAGACACTTTCAATATTTTTATGTTCATAATATTATGCAATGAGTTAAAATTGCAGGTTGGCTAAAGGAAGCATTTATGGCACACCTTTCTAACTATATGAAAGACCTTCAACTTCTTATGCAGATTATTCAGGTAAACATTTTTATTTTTTCACATCATTTCATATTGATATTAACTACTTACCTTGTTTTACTTGCAGGTTGAGAACAACTTAAATGGCTACATTGGAAATTTGACTTCACATAATCCTGACCTTATAGTTATAGATTAATATTTAGGTTTAGTCGCGATTCTTGCGATTATTAAAGTAGTTGTACTTTTTTTGCATTGTTTGCATAGGATTTACATACCTTAGTTGCATTTTTCCCTTGTTTATTATCATGGTGAAATAAATTCCAAACAAATGCCAAAGGAATATTGAAAATAAAACAAAGGGTGAAAGAATAAAAAGGTTTCCCGTGTAGAGAGGGGAGGCAAGAAACTTCATCAGGGTATTGAACAAGCTTTTTGACAATGAAGAAATTCTTGTGATTCCTTGAAGTGAATATGTTGGGGTAGTGAAGAGGCCTATTGGTAGAAGGTAAACACTAAAGATGACACTAAAACTCAGATTACTTTAAACTTGCAAATATATACTATTCTTCTCTACCATCGAAACAATTGGGGAATGGAAAGTTTTGTAAATGTGTTTGAGCTGAAAAAGAGAATAGGAAAATGTACATATATAACTAGGAAAAGTAGAGAAGCTAGGGTGATCTACATGGTGAATCAATACTTCCTGAAAGGATAGACCTTGCGTGCACAATTAGACCTAAACATAAAAGTTGGGGTTCATCCAGTGAATCACCAAGTGTTATAGTTGCTACAACAACCTCCAAAATTTTTCCTACATTCAAATTTTAGAGCTTTCTACCTTCATATGTTGTTTCAATTTATTAAAGTCATTCCTAGTAATTATTTCCAAGTTTTCAATTCATATTCTAAGTGTCAAAACTATTGGATTTCACACGCTTATCTCTTGATACCTTCATAAAACACTTCTTCCAAGCATTCCTTGCACACTCTTACCACCAGGCAGAGCGCACTCTCTATTGGTAGTTAAATCACAGTCTTGGGAGATGAACAAGCACATCTCTTGTTGATAGAAACTGTGCAATTCCTTGGGATATTCATTGTGAAGTTCCCATATACTGTTATTGCACACTCCTTATTGAAAAATAGTGTTCACTTATTGTTGATAGTGAGAGCACACTTCCTGAAGTTAGTGCTATCACATTACTTAGTGGCAGTCAACTCACTCTTGAATCATAGTTTCTCGACATGCACTAAACGCGGTCACAAACCATAACCCTAAGTGCATGTATGTTATTAGTATATAAAGAGTCCATCCCAGAGCTCATCTCACATTCATATTTTTCTTTTGAGCTCTATGAATTATTTGAGCACAAGGAGCACTCTAGTTTGAAAGTGTACCACTTTCCCAGGTAAGTTTTCAATTGCCGCTTTTGATTGATTTTGCTTTCGCAACAATTTCTTTTTCTTAATTTTATTTTTCATGTATCACTTTGCTTATTTTGGCTCTTACATGTGCCACTTTTCTCTTGTGTGTGTTGTTGAGATTGCAACAAGATGATGAGCTTAGTGTAAAGAGTCGCTTTCACTAAGTGGGCCCGCAGGCTATTTTTGGCGCAAGTCTATTTTTAGACTATGTCTATTTTTAGACATGTCAATCATATTCTATGAGTTGCAGGATGATATTTGTGGATGGTTGGTCAAGTTAGAAAAATAGATGGAATTCTATTTTTAGACATATTGGGCGGAATCTATTTTTAGATTTCCAGTCTAAAAATAGATATGTCGAATATTATTAGCTCTTAATAATATTTGGACTATTAACATTATCTTATTCTTTTGGAGCACTTCAGTTAAGTGCACAGATGTGGCACAGGAGCTGACAGAAGGAATTATGCTATTCCTAGGGGTTAAGTGGAGCTATTGCATGGATACTTTAGGTAGAACTCATGTGACAGAGTTTGGTGGAGTTATTTAGGTAGTTGATGGAGTTGTGTTCAGTTTAACTGAGTTAAACATAGTTGAACTAGTTGTATCTAGTATAATTGATTGATACACTAGTGAGACTGGTGTGAATTAATTATTAATTAATTCACTAATTATTAACTCATTAATAAACTAAAGAATACATCAGTTAACTACAATGCATGGACAGTTTCAGTGGAGACCAGTGAAGAGGTAGGTGAGAGAGCAGTGTGACTATCAGTTGTGACTATAGTGTTGCATGATTTGCAACAACCAGTGATTGGAGATGCCAATGAGGATTGCGTGAGAAAGGTTGGACCAATTCAAGTTCATTCAGAGCCATTCTTTAGCATTGATTGCATAGTATAGGCAGGTTATCAGGTGGCAGAGATTGGAGCATGTGATTTGCTAGATCGAGCTTGATTAGTGTGTAACAATTGGAGATTGTACTAAGAGCTTTGTGAGGAGCTTTGTATAATTATTGTTACATGATCTCTATGAAATATAATATATAGATAGTTGGGGTTTTTCAGCTTTAAGCTTTCCCATAAAATACTGTGTTCATATGTGTGATTGTTTACGGTTTTAATGTGTGCATGCGATTGTTTTTATTTCCACAATTAATGATCAATGGTAGGAGAGATTCTGTATTGTGCATGAAGTTAAAATAGTGTGTGATCAGGAGAATATCGGTGTATAACATATCAGTTATCAAATTTATACATGGTATCAGAGCGATATTGATCATTGGAGCAATTGAAAAACATTGAAGTGGTTGAGTTTTGTGCTAGTGGAATTCAAATTTGAAGCAGTGTTTTGTTGGTGTCGAAGTTGAGATGTATTTCAATGGATTTCGATAAGAGTATGCCCTTGAGGGCAGCTTGAACTATATTGAATGGAGGCGGTGCTGGATGTCAATGGGTTGAAGGAGTTCATAGATACAGAAATTCCAAAACCTGCTTCTAGTGATGCTGCCGCACTTGACGCATGGCAAAATAAGACAACAAAGTGTCGAATAATTCTGTTGGAAGGTGTAAAGGATCACATAGTGTCCAGCCTTCATGGTAAGGCTTCTCCATTCTTGATGTGGAAAGCGTTGACAGACTTATTCCAAAGCAAGAGCAACTAGAGGAAGTTGGTGCTCAAGGATAAACTCAGGAACATAAAAATGGAGAAAGGCGACAGTATGCCCAAGTACCTCATGAAGTTCATCCAATGCAGGGATGAGCTAGGAAGTGTGGGGGTGACTGTAGATGATGAGGACTTGGTGAGCTTGGCTCTCCTTGGGCTTCTGAAGAGTTGGCATTCCTATCAGGACTCTGTCAATGGTCAGGAGAAATTGCCAGGATGGGAGCGACTTTGGTTGGACCTTGTGCAAGAGGAGATAAGGCGAAGTACCAGGGAAAGATATTCATCAAAGAACTTAGATGAAGAAAATTTCACTTTGGCTGCCAAAGCAAGGAAGGGGAAGAGCAAGAAGAATGCTTCTCAATCCAGTGTGAAAGGCAAGAAGCAGGACATGTCCAAGGTGAAGTGCTTTCACTGTCACCAACACGGACATTATGCCACTAATTGTCCACAGAAGAAGAAAAATAAGCAGGTTGATGGATCTGCAGCTAGAGCGGCCTTAGCCTTGCAGTTTGAGCTGGAATTTTCGCTGATTGAATGCTTGGTCTCAAGTGTGATGGGTTCAGTGTGGTTTCTTGACAGTGGTGTGTCTTTTCATATGACCGGAGACAATATTTGTTTACTGATCTGGATGAGAAAGATCTTGGAGTGCATATTGAGATGGGCGATGATGGTAGATACAGTGCGACCGGTATCGGTACCATTTCCTTTGAGAGGGAGTCTAGTAAACCCTTCGTATTGAAGGAAGTGATGCATGTTCTAGGATTGAAGAAGAATCTTATCTCTGTGACGATGTTAGAAGACAAGGGATATGATGTTGTCTTTAACGAAGGAAAGGCTTTCCTGTGTAGTAAGACAATTGGTGAAACTCAGAGGATAGCGGTTTGAGTCAAGAACCTTTATCAATTGTAGGTAGATGGATGCGCAACAATGGCAGGCAAGGCAGAAGGAGTGGTGAGTCGGGATGAGGGCGAGCTATGGCACACGAGATTGGGAAAATTCACCATGATGCTTTGAATATTTTGCAGCAGATTTCTACCAGGCTTCCCAAAGGTACACTTGCGTAGTCAGATCAGTGCAAGGGATGTACCTTGGGAAAATTTGTGAAAGCCACCTTTCACGAGAAGGATAGTCGCGCCACGACGATCCTTGAGAGAATTAACACAAACATGTTTGGACCTTTCTCAGTAGCTTCGACAGCAAAGCATAGGCATTATGTGATATTTTTTTAAGATTTTTCTCGTAAGTGCTAGATCTTCTTCATGCAGAAGAAGAGAGAGACATACTCAAAGTTCTATGAGTTTAAGGCACTGGTGGAGAAAGAATCGGGGAAGTAGGTGAAGGCTCTTAGGAGCGACAATGGTGGTGAATTCAAGGACTTTTGCAGCACAGAAGGAATTCGAAGAGAGCTCATAGCACCTCATAACCCACAGTAGAATGGGGTCGCGGAGCAGAAGAACAGAATAATCGTGGGTGCTGCACGGGTGATGTTGCATGATCAGGGCCTTCCCATACACTTGTGGGATGAGGCATGCAATACTGCGGTTTATCTGCAAAACCATTGTCCTCACAGGATACTTGGCATGAGAGTACACAGAGGTGTTTTACGGTAGAAGCTTTGATATTTCCTTTGAGGATTTTGGTTCACCTGGTGCATTCATGTGTGTGAAGGATGCGTGGGGAAGAAGGCTGAGGCAGTTGATTCCCAACACTGTTATATTTGTGGGGTACAGCGATACACCCCACAACTATCGTGTGTATTTTCCAGACAGTTGCAAGACTATTGTGTGACAGGATATCAAATTTCATGAGGAGAAAGCCATGAAGTGTTCGCTTGAGAGGGAGCCACACTTACGTTCAGATGAAGAGCTATTAGTTCCTAAGGATGAGCCTCAGGATGTGGATCAACCACAAGAGGAGGATCATGGAGTGGAAGAGACCACTCATGTAGCGCCAACCATTAGAGGGCGGAAGCGCACTACAAAAGCTGAGCGACTGGCTCAAGATGCAAAGAAGATTTTAGGAGCACCTACATCACAATACGGACAGAGACAGTCACTTGACCGGTATACTAGATACATGGCTCTTAATAGAAAGTTTATTGTGAAAGAGCCATCCTCTTTCGAGGAAGATGTGGAGGATCCATGGTGGAAGAGTATGATTCGATTGACATGAAAGATGCCATGGTGGAAGAGTATGATTCGATTGTCAGAAACAGGTCATGGGAGATTGTCCCAAGGCCAGAAGGGAAATCAGTGGTAGGTTCGAGATGGATCTAAAAAGTGAAGCAAGTAGTTGACGGGAGTGTGGAGAAGTACAAGGCAAGATTTTTTGCCCGAGGCTTCTCACAGATTGAGGGGATTGATTATGAGGAAACCTTTGCACCTGTCGCAAGGTATTCTTCCATACAGATGATTCTTTCTCTCTCAGCGTAGATGGGGTGGCAAATTCATCAGATGGATGTGAAGACTGCGTTCCTCAATGGAGTGATTGAGGAGGAGGTGTACATAGAGCAGCTGGAAGGTTTCGAGATATTTAGTAGTGAGTCACATGTGTGCAGGCTCAAGAGAGCATTTTATGGGTTGAAACAAGCACCTCGTGCTTGGTACACACGGATAGACAATTATTTCACCAGAATTGGATTCTCCAAGAGTGAGGCGGGTCCGATCCTATACCATATTGTGGTGGAGGGTAAGTTGCTGATCATTGTACTTTATGTAGATGATTTGATTTTGACGGGTGATGAACTGTTGATACACTCATGCAAGGCTGATCTTGCAAAGGAGTTTGAGATGAAGGATGTGGGCCTCCTTCATTATTTCCTGGGATTGGAAATTTGGCAGCGCAGTGATGGACTGTTTGTGTCTCAAGGCAAGTATGCCTGGGAGATACTGGAGAAGTTCAACATGCATGGCTGCAAGCCTATCGACACTCCTCTTCCTGGTGGTTGGAGGAAAGAGGATGCTACATCGATAGAGGTAGTGGATGCCATTGTTTATCGACAATTGGTGGGGTCGCTTATGTATCTGGTCAATACACAACCCGACATATGCTATGTTGTTAACCAACTTTCACAAGCTATGGTTAAGCCTACCAAGTTCTTTTGGAAGGCAGGAAAGCATGTATTGAGATATCTCAGAGGCACATCAGGATATGGATTATGGTACAGACAGTTGGATGAGGTGAAGCTATGTGGCATCACGGATGCAGATTGCGCAGGGAGCCCAATGGACAGAAAGAGCACATTTAGAGGGATTTTCAGTATCGGGTCGACAACAGTTTCTTGGTATAGCAAGAAGCAAAGATCCATGGCACTCAATTTAGCAGAGGCCAAGTATATGGTAGCAAGTTTGGCTGCATGCGAGGCTATATGGATGAGGAAGATCCTGGTTGGGTTGTTCGGTTCACACTTAGATCCTACTGTGATATATTGTGATAATTAGAGTTGCATAAAACTCTCAGTTGATCCAGTATTTCATGATAGATCTAAACACATTGACATCCGGTATCATCATATCAGAGATTGTGTGCAACAGAAGATCATGTTACTTTCATACATTCCCACTGAGGATCAGGATGTTGATATCTTGACGAAGGTGCTCACCAGGAGAAAATTCGAATACCACAAGGGTAGGATAGGGGTGGAAGATAATCCTTATCTTGTTGAGATGGAGTGTTGAGATTGCAACAAGATGATGAGCTTAGTGAAAAGAGTCGCCTTCACTAAGTGGGCCCACAACCTATTTTTGGCGCAAGTCTATTTTTAGACTATGTCTATTTTTAGACATGTCGATCATATTCTATGATTTGCAGGATGCTATTTGTGGATGGTTGGTCAAGTTGGAAAAATAGATGGAATTCTATTTTTATACATATTGGGCGGAATCTATTTTTAGATTGCCAGTCTAAAAATAGATATGTCAAATATTATTAGCTCTTAATAATATTTGGACTATAAACATTATCTTATTCTCTTGGAGCACTTCAGTTAAGTGCACAAATGTGGCACAGGAGATGAAAAAAGGAATTATGCTATTCCTGAGGGTTAAGTGGAGCTATTGCACGGATACTTTAGTTAGAACTCATGTGACAGAGTTTGGTGGAGTTATTGAGGTAGTTGATGGAGTTGTGTTCAGTTTAACTCAGTTAAACATAGTTGAGCTAGTTGTATCTAGTCTAACTGATTGATACACTAGTGAGACTGGTGTGAATTAGTTATTAATTAATTCACTAATTATTAACTCATTAATCAACTAAATAATACATCAGTTAACTACAGTGCATGGAAAGTTTCAGTGGAGACCAGTGAAGAGGTAGGTGAAAGAGCAGTGTGACTATCAGTGTTGACTATAGTGTTGCATGATTTGCAACAACCAGTGATTGGAGATGCCAATGAGGATTGTGTGAGAAATGCTGGACCAATTCAAGTTCATTCAGAGCCATTCTTCAGCAGTGATTGTGCAGTAGAGGCAGGCTATGAGGTGGTAGAGATTGGAGCATGTGATTTGCTAGATCGAGCTTGATTAGTGTGTAACAATTGGAGATTGTATTGAGAGCTTTGTGAGGAGCTTTGTATAGTGATTGTTACATGATCTCTATGACATATAATATACAGATATTTGGGGGTTTTCAGTTTTAATCTTTCCCATAAAATACTGTGTTCATATGTGTGATTGTTTATGGTTTTAATGTGCACATGCGATTGTTTTTATTTCTGCAATTAATGATCAATGGTAGAAGAGATTTTGTATTGTGCATGAAGTTAAAATAGTGTGTGATCAGGAGAATCTCGGTGTATAACATATCAGTTATCAAATTTCTACATGTAACTTTTTATCTCTCTTGTGTCACTTATCATGTTAGAGGCAACTTTGTCCCACCTTTAAGAGGAAACTCCAGTGAACTTTATAGCACTAGTTGATCTTACCTATCACAAGAACATGTGTTGGACACACTTCCATGGCCTAGCGCACTTTATTATTGTAGTTGACAATTGTGTCATAAATACTTGCGCCTTAATTGTCACACTTGGAGCTAAGTGTCATTTTGTTGTTGCTTCAGTGTATACATGTTGGCTATGGGTACTATGGATATTATTTTCATGAGTTTGACTATGGTCATGTGTAATCATGTTTGGGACTCATTTGTATGATATTAATTTTTTTATCTTGCTCCCCTGATCTTACACTTAGTCAATTATGGGTTTCTACATTGTCCTCTCATATTGTGCAAACTATGATCACATTCGACTTTCAGCCAAGTGATGAGTACATTTTTCAATCTTAAGCCTTATTTATGGGACTCTTGTCTATTGAACTTGTAAAATGCACCCACCCTAAGGTTAGATCCCCTCATGCATAGTGTAAATATCTAGTGTACATTCACCCAATCTCTGCTACTTACACTTTCCCTCTACATAAAGCCTTGCTCAACCTAACCTTCAATTGTGCATTGCACACTCCCAGTCGACAACATCCATCCCTCTACACATTGTTGATGTGACTTGCATAAAGGAAGAAGCCTATATTCTTGAAAATTGTGCATTGTGTAGCTCTAGGACTTAAGACTCTCACCTGTATCTCTTTCTAGTCTGACATGAACATATCTTAGCATCTCTTCCTTGTCATTTCGCATTGCAGAGGGCCCAGTGGATAGTGAGCTCATGATTTGACCCTTGTCAAAATGACCTGCTCTCATCCTTGAGGCTTCCTATTAGTCATTATGCAATGGGAAAATTCAGTCCTCAGGCTCCTAAACATTGTCTCAAGTACCAATATATTGCGCCAGAACTTACCTCTCTCTCTCTTGCCATACCCACTTCCAATGCCCATACCTCTACCTCTTGCATCTTAAACCTATGATTTGCACTCCAAGAAGGCATATTTCTCAGTCCTTGCACACTGTCCCATCATAATCAACATCTTACATGAGCAAACAAGGTATAATAAGTGATTTTGGGAATAATATTTTCTTGCCATGAGTGAACTTTATTTGTAGGTTCTATCATCCTAGCATGGAAAGATGTTGTTCAAGGGGGTTATTAAGGAAAGGTTTCAAGAAGACACTCCTAGAGATGAGACACAAATATTGTATCATGCAGAAGAAAATGAATCTTGGACCACGACAGAGAGATGGAAACTCATGTTGTCTTAGAAGGTTCCAATACTTATCAAAAACCTTTGAAGGGTTAATATGAAGCACATCTCAGATCAATCATAAAGAGTTGAATACATAGAAACAAAGAGAAGAACTTGGAATCAATACATTACAATGAAGTCTAATGTCATAGTTTCCAAATTGTAGCTTCTCAAAATGTGAACACGATAGTGTTATCTTTTTTTATGTATTTTCGCCACATTATTGGTGGAATGTAGTTATGTAGTTTTAAAAATTGGAAAATCTAGAATCTGTGGAAGCCTAAAGGTCAGACATGGAATGTGAAAAGTCCCTAGGAATTCCAATGGTCATTTAGGAAAAAAAATTCATATGGGAGCTCAAGATTCATGAGGGAGGTCAAGAGTCACATGGGAGGTGAAAGGTCACCCCATTTGTTATAAATAAACCCTCATAACTCAAGCAAGGGACTTTTGACCTTGGATTATCTAGCCTAGCATAGGAGAGAAGATCATTCTTTTGAGAATCAAGTGGTGGCTTCATGTTACACTATTGGGGCAAGTGATGCATCATTGTAATTGTGTATCTTGGAACTTTCACTTAGCGTTTTGAAGCTCTCAGAGCTAGTGCACTTTCATGCATGTAACGATAATGTTGTAAGAATATTATTTTAATGTTTGCAATGTATGTTTGCATTCATATGTACTAAATAAAATGAAATATATCGTTGGGTTTGGTATACATCTATTTAATGTGCGTTATTACTTGTTTTCATGATTGTTTTTAATTTATGAACTATTTTTCATATTAATTAACAATTCTTTCTATGCTTGTGTGTCTTTAATAGGAAAATACTATTGTTTTTCTTCTAAATTCTCATTCTCTCTTTTCCCTTCCATGAAAGTACTTTATATATATTGCAATTGGTTTTTTCATAAAGCTAACTTACTTTATTTTCTTGAAATTTATGTGTATTATCTCTTATGTGTTAATTGCAGTCAAGGAAAATCTCTACGAATAAATGGTAGCTAAGCCTCTTTTTCCTGGATGGGGCTCTTATCCAAAATGGTGTAAGGTCTAATTGGTACATTGTTGTGTTGATTGGGATTGACCCAGGTTTGATCTATACTACACACCAACAAAACCCTTCAACATCAACCCTTTCGGCAATGACTTGCAAGCATATCACAGTCTCACCTGAGGTGACTATGGGTGGTTATAGAACCAGGTTTCTGTAGCCTTGAGGGACTACATGATGTGGTATTATTATTTTTTCTACCTCAAAAATTTACAAGTTACCTCGCCACATGCACTCAATTATAGAAACACATCATATAACATCATAAATCATTATTGCATTAACATAACATGCAACCGTATCAACAACTTCACAATAACAGATATTAAGGAAATAGGTACAAAATTCACATAAGAAAACAAAATATCATCCCAAAAATGCTTCTTTATTATGATGGATATTTTATTACAATCAGTTATTTGACCTGCACACACAGTTGCAGGTGATCTACGCACTAACTTGTAGACTCTTCCAAGGTCTATGGGCACTTAGCTGTAGAGCCTTCCCTTCAGGTCAAATAGATTACAAAGAATTTCCCTTAACCATCTAACATATCATACATGTCTTTCTAGCATAGAATTACATCCCATTTTATATTATTACATCAACAAAATACCATGGTACAAATACCATGGGCTCCATAAAACAAGCAAATATAACCTTAAACTTGTTACAAAAAGGAAGGGCTTTGACCCACCCTGAAGCCTCTTTGATACCACGCGGTATATCCAAAATACATTGTTGTGTGGTCCACTTCACACTTTGCTCCTCAAAATGCAGAGTCTTACCCAACATCTATGCCAAGTTAGGTTCCCCCCAACAACCCCCCAACACTCACATACGACTCATCTTGTGTCACTTAGATTATTTGCTATTTATTTTTGTTGTGATGCTGTTGTAGGTGACGTTGTACTGCTGTAGTATCTTTGTTGCCTGCTTCTCTTCACTGTGCACTTGTTCTAGAAGTGCCTCTGTTATTGGTGCTGTAGTTTTTGCAACACTGCTTCTTCATTTTGTTGAAGATATTAGAGCTTCCCATCCACTTCCTGCAAAAAATAAGAGCCGCATCGTACAATGGTTGAGTTCTCTTCGTCAAAACCTGCTCTTCTTTCCTTAGTTCTTATATCTTCTTCCGAAGGACCTTTCCTTCACTAATCTCGACAAGCTTTTGCATGACTGGTAAGGTCTTCGCAGTTGCTTGAATTTCCTCCAACTGCTTTTTCTTCTGTTGGATTTATTCTTCTATTTTATGTACATTTGGATCTTCCTGTAGTGATGTCAAAATATGCAAAGTGTCAACCAACTATTTTCTACATTATGCCACTATCACAGAGATGCCTGTTAATGTAGCCTTTATGTCAATCTCCCTCTGCTCTCTAACTTTCAGTGGCGTGGTTTCCTGCAACTTCATTTTCAGCTCAAAGATATTGAGCTAATACTCAACTATATGTCTGCAATCTTCTTTTTGGATTCCTTGACTACTAGGATGATATTGGCGAACTTATCTTCCACTGGGTCCTCCTCGTGGACATCCATGTCTGTAACTTCCCTACATGTGGCTTTGACCACCTCTTTTAACTTTTGCTATTGTTGTTTGGCCTAGTCCTTCTCTTTGATGCCCTGGTTGAGTTGTTTCTTCAGTGAAGCTCACTCCTCTTCTACCTCTTTGTTTAGCTTTGAAGTGTGTTTTTCTCACTGCTTCAGTTCATTGATGATTCCTTGATGTGGGTCATGAAATATCGGGATTGGAAGTGTTGCAATGTTCATATTAGTATGGTCCCAACCTTTCGCCTGTTGCTTTACTTCGATAGAGTCAAACTATAGAAATCCAGAAGTTATTTTCATGATGCTCATCCCAAATGTTGTCTCTATGTTTCTTTCTTGTGGGAGCCCTTCCCTTATCTGCATTGGTTGCCTTTTTGTCTGCGCCAAGGGCTTTAACTCTGAAATAATTTTCTCGATGCATGTTAGAATTGCATCATAGGGAACTTTTATCTTATTCCAAGACTTCGTTGTTACCTCCTGAATCTTCTCCCCGATCTCATCTAGGTCCCCATCAGTAAGGACCAAGGGAAATATGTCCTTTGAATTATTTTTCTTTTTCTTCTTCTTGCTCCTTGGGGAAGCATCATAGTGTATATTCCTCCTTCCTGTTATGAAACCAACTCCAAAAGTAGAAGAAAAGAGAGATCAATGCCTTATAAATAAGCCACTTCGAGGGGGAGGCCTCCTTTACATTACATAAATGAAAAATTATTTGATGATACAAATGATAAAAACTCCTTCTATATATAGGATTACATGGGGTCACAATATAATATTAACTGACCTAACAATAATAATGCAATTAGGGCACAATAATAATAATATGGGGGTTATAGAGGTACAACAATAGCAATAAGGGGGTGATAATAACACAAATAAGGGACTACACTAGTAATATAGGGAACTAACATTCCCTTCTCCTTCAAAAAAGTGTTTTCCTTAATTCTTGAGTAGCTCTTGATGCTTCTGTATAAAATTATCATCCTCCCATGTAGAATCTTCAGTGGGTAAGTTCTTCCACTTGATGAGATACTCTAAAATTGATCGATTTCGTAGCTGTCGATTTCTTGTTTCCGTGACTACTTCAGGTTCCAATATGTTTTTTCCTTCCTCATCAGGTTCTGGAAATATTGTTTGAATTGGAATTTTGTCACCTATAACCTTATTTAAGCATGAAATATGGAAAACTGGATGCACTAGCGAAGAATTAGGAAGCTCCAATTTGTATGCCATAGTACCAATTTTTTGCAACACCTTGTAAGGACCATAGTACTTTCGTGATAATTTATTATCCTTCTGAGCTTGATTGAGGGACATTTTTTTGTATGGTTTTAGTCATAAAAATACCCACACTCCTGCATCAAAACTTCTCTTGCTATGATGTTGATCTTCCTGTTGTTTCATTCAATTTTGTGCCAAATTTAGGTTATCCTTTAAGAGTTGGAGAACTTTTTGTTGATGTTCAATTTGATCTTCCACTGCTTTAACCTTAGAATTTTCTCTTAAAGATGATGTGATGGACGGTGGATGATATCCATAAAGTGCCATAAATGGGGTCATTTTTGTTGTAGTATGGAAGGAAGTGTTATGCCACCATTTAGCCAGAGGTAACATTGGAACCATTGTGCTTTTTTATCAAATACAAAAGAACGAAGATATCATTCCAAACACTTCTTCACTATTTCAGTTTGACCATCTGATTGAGGACGATAATATGATCTATGAGCTAGTTGAGTACCCAAACAAAAAAATAGTTATGTCCAAAAATTTCCAGTAAAAATGGGATCTCTGTCACTTACAATAATCTTTGTGTTTCCATGTAGATTTTGAATTATTTCCATAAATGTAGTAGCAACTGTACTTGCTTTAAATGGATGAGATAAGGCACAAAAGTGTGCATAATTAGTAATTCTATCAACCACCACCATTATGACACTCTTTCCTTCAGACCTAGGTAAACCTGTGATAAAATCCATTGAAATCTCCTCCCAACATTGACTTGGAATGGATAAAGGTTGTCGAAGACTCGGGGTCTTAATTGTCTCAACTTTATTTTTCCGGAAAATCAAACATTCCGCCACAAATTTTGAATATCAGATTTAAGACCATCCCCAAAAAAAATATTTCTTCACCCTGTGGTAAGTTTTTAAAAATCTCGAGTGTCCTCCTAAAGGAGAAGTGTGCAATTCCAAAAGAATATTTTATTTTAGTTGGGAATTCTTACAAATATATAAGCGATATTTATACCATAAAGAATCATCTTTCTAAATAAATGTATTATATGTACTAGGATCTTGCTGCAACTTTTGAATGAGTTTCCACACTTCTTCGTCCTTCTTCCATCGATCTCTTGCTTTAGTTATCCAATCTGGTTGGATAATAGAAATGGCACAAAGCAATGCTTCTAGCTCTTCATCCTTTCTTGAGAGTGCATCTGTAAGACCATTTAACTTCCTTTTTTTGTAGATGATTTAAAAGTCATAACCGACCATCTTTGTGACCCATTTTTGCTTCTCTTCTGAAGATATTCTTTGTTCCAATTTTTTTTTAACACTATCATGATCAGTTTTTACCTTGAAGTGTCTTCCCATTAGGTAAGGTCGCCATTTCTTTAGTGCATGTAGTATTTCCAACATTTCCTTCTCATAAATAGCTTTCTGTAAATACTTTCCTTTGATTGGATGAATTTCAAAAGAAATGGGTCTTACTTCTTGCATTAAAACAACACCAATTCCATTTCCTAAGGCATCACATTCCACAATAAAGGTTTTTGTGAAGTTTGGCATATCTAAGACCGGTGCTAGGAACATTGCCTATTTAAGATGTTCAAAGGCCTTAGTTGCTTCAAGAGTCCATGAAAATGCATCTTTCTTCAATAATTTTGTTAGAGGTGCTGCTATTCTCCCATAATTCTTAACAAACTTGCGATAATACCCTGTTAATTCAAGAAATCCTTGCAACTTATTTGTGGTTGTGGGTATTTTCCATTCCTTAATGTCTTTAATTTTTTTGGGTATAATTTAACACCCTCGTGAGATACAATATGACCCAGATATTCCACCTCTTTTACTCCAAAGAAACATTTGGAGGTTTTTCATATAATTGTTTCTCCTCCAATAGTTTGAGCACCCTGTCAACATGTTGAACATGATCCTTCCAAAACCTATTGTAGATTACTATATCATCAAAAAATACTAACACACATTTTCTAAGGAAGGGTTTGAAAATGGAATTCATCAACCCTTGAATAGTAGAGGGTGCATTGGTAAGGCCAAAAGGCATGACCAAAAATTCATAATGACCCTCATGAGTTCGAAGTGTTTTCTTAGGAATATCTTCAGTCTTCATTCTAATTTGATGATATCCTGAATGAAGATCCAACTTGGTAAAATAAATTGCTCCATGTAATTCATCCAATAATTCATCAATCATAGGAATGGGAAATTTATATTTAATAGTATGCTTATTGAGCTCCCTATAATCCGGACACATGCGCCATGATCCATCCTTCTTGTGCACCAATACTACTAGAGAAGGGAAAGAACTTTGACTAGGTTGAATTATTATACTATCCTGTAACATTTTTGCAATCATACGTTCAATTTCACTCTTTTGGACATAAGGATATATGTAAGGCCTGATGTTTGGAGGAAAACTACCTGGAATCAAATGAATAGCATGATCATGATCATGAATAGGTGGGAGTCCTATGGGAGTTTCAAACACCTTGGAATGATTGCCCAAGACTTTTTGGAGATTTGGAGAAATAGATGATTTTAATGTTGGAACTTCTAGTGAGCATAATTGTGAAACTACGCCTTGTTGTTCTTTCTTCAAAAGATTTGTCATGAAATTAGAGTTTAGTATCTTTCCCAGTTGCCCTACGATATCCCGTAATTTGACTTCCTTTCCTTCCGAAAAAAAATTCAAGAAAATTTCTTAAAACTTAAAAGCTATTGTCCCCAAAGGTTGTAACCATTGTACTCCTAGTACAACATTAGCACCTCCCATTGGAATGGAAAGAATTGGACTATTCAATACATATTCCCCCATGGTTGGCTTGATATTGTGGCATTTTCCAGAGAAATTTATAGTTCCTCCATTTACAACCATCACTTGACATTCTGGTGCTGGGTATAGGAAGCAATTCAATTCCTTGGCTACCTCACAATGAATAAAATTATGGGTACTACCCAAATCAATCAACACTATTACCTTTTTCTTCTTGATATGTCCTTCTATATTGAGAGTTTGAGGAATGGTAATTCCTACCAACGCATCACATGATATGGTTAGACTCATTTATTCTTTCTCTAGGGTTGGTTCCTGGTGTATATCCTCTTCTTTTGAAGTTTCTTGTTCATTTTCTTCCTCCTCTTCACAATATATGTAAAAGAATTTCTTCTCAGCACACTTATGACCTTTAGTGTATTTTCTATCACAACTATAGCGATGCCCTTTTTCTCCTTTTTCTTCCAATTTTTGTAGTGTCAACCTTGTAGGTTGTGGAATTCTAGGAGTAGCAACACTTCCATCTTTATATATGTGAGTGGTAGGCTTCCATGTTGACATAATTTTACATTCAATTTTTCTTTCCAACATGAATTCCTTCTCCAATTAATCAGGTTCCCCAAGGAAAACCTCATGTTGATGTTATCCATTAAAGTCCCTATGAAGACACAAATCTTGTCTTCCTCTGGAATATCAATTACCCTTATTTTCATTTTTTGGAAGTCCTCAATGTGCTCCACCATTGAACCCTTTTTGTTACACCATTTTTTGGTCATCTAACCTACTATCATTAGATGGACCCAAGTACACCATGTAAGACCAATTTTACCCCAAGTAAAATTGCCTTCACTATGTAAAATAACTTAATAAAACACATTTATTAGGTTGTGTATGGTCTAAACAGGAAACCCCAAAAGGAAATATTAAACAAACCTATATTTGTTTGATTTTCCTCAAGGAATAATTAATTAAACAATAATTCAATTATTATTCCTCGTCATGTTTAACCCAAAACAAAGAAATTAATTAGATAAATCTTTATTTATCTTATTATTTTCTAGGAATAATTATTTAAATCTTATTTAAATAATATTCCTTATTAAATATGACTAAATCACCCATAAATAATTAAATAAATCATTATTTATTTGATTGTCTTTCAACCACTTCCTTAAAATGATAAATAAATCATTTATTTATTTATTATTCACAAATATAGGGATTTGACCCAAGTCAAATACTTTTTCCCTCCAATAAATATAATAAAATATTCCATAAAAGGTGGATCTAGATTTGGTTAATGTTATTTTAATCATGCACCAAGATCTAGAATGACCCAATATTTTGTTATAAATAGGAGGGTTTCTCCTACCATTTTTCACCTTTTGTTGCCTATTAGATCACTCTGGATCTAAACTCTTGGTCTGACTTTGAGCCATTATCATTGTCATATTTTCCATTATTTGTTGTGTGAGCTCACTTTGAGTTCTATCTTTATCTGGGTTTTCAACACCAACAAGAGAGAGAAATGCTAGATCTTAAGTGCTGAGGACTTCCAAGAACCCATCCCATTGAGGAGAATTGGAAACACCTTCTTGTTTTCCTCCCAGGTGCCCTTAATACAAAAATTATTTCAAAAATATTGTTCTTGTCTTGTCTATTGGATGTATGGAGCAAAACCTTATTTTTACTGCTTAATGTCTCTTTATGCATAGATCTGGATTTTTGCAGCATTTGTCTTGATCAACTAACTACAGATCTGAAGATATTGGCAGCCATATTTGATGTTAGGGCTATAAGTTATGCGTAGCTAAAGTGGTATTTTCTCGTACACTTCGACAAAAGATTCATACTAACAACTGGCGACTCCACACGGGTTTTCAATTACGACCGCTGTCGTTTTTCATATTCCTGCATATCCAGCTACTTTAGACCCTAGGGTTTCTTTTCAGCTTTTTGTTTTTCCTATTTTCATGTTGTTTTTCACCTATAAAACCCTAAAACATTAAAATTTCTAACTTCCGCATGTTTCTGGCCCTATTGCGCAGTATTTGCATATCGTCCGCACCTCGAGACGACACAACTTTTCTGAAATCCGTCGTCGGACACCCGAGCTTCAGTCGCACTCTTTCAGCCCGTGTAAACCGTGATCTCTGGACTCTAGGTCGCACTTTTCAGCCCCGTATCCGCGATCACAGAAATGTCGAAACGCGAATTCGTTGCTCGTTTATTTTCCTAATTTTCTGGGTTTTCCTGAAGCTTCTGTCAGGGTTTTCCAGCCTCTGTCTCAGCCCGTCTATACCTGTTTCTGATTTTTTTGGCTCATCTAAGTGGGAACATAGTCCCCTAGGGATTCAGTACCCTCCACTTTTGGTGGAAGAGTTTTAGCTGTTTCAGGTGTCTGATTTTTCAGAGTTTCAGCCTTCGCTTTTTCAGATCTGATCCCTCCTTTTCAGATCCCTTTTAATCAGCTCTTCTCCCTTTCAAATCACCTCCTGAAGTTTTGTTTGGATCTACATTTAGGGCCTCCTCCTTTTCCCTTCTGCTTTTTGCTGATTTCCTCCTTTTTTACAGCCACCTTGCCTCTGCCTCTTGGCTATTTTCTGCACCTCTTTTTAGCAGATTTCTCCTTTAGATCCCTGTCCCTCCCGACCTTAGATCTATTGGCCTCTTTTTAGTGTGTTTTGACTAAATGTTTTCCCTCTTTCAGACTATTTTTGAGAGACCCGCCTTTTTGGGTTAGATCGATGCATTGTTAGCTGTTAATTTTCTGTTATTTCAGCATTATATACTGTTCTCTGCAGATTTATTTCAGTTACACAGCACACTTTTTCTTTTGCTCTCAAAACATCTAGGTTTAAAAATTAAAATTAATGCACACCACACACTCACCCTAAGTGAAGAAGAGCCTGGTTAACACTGCCAGGCAAAGACTTTAAAACATTGTAAAATCACTTGATTCTACACCTCCCTCCCTTTGTTGGTCGTTCTTCTTCCCCTTGTGCCGTGTTTGTGTTGTCACCATTGCGCCCCCAAGGCGCACGTCCCGGAGACTTCTTAGCCCTCACCCTCAATTTCCGATCGGTCGACCTACTCCTTCCCGCCATCGTCGAGTTAGTCCTCCTCTGAGTCCGCACTCCGACTCCTCTTCTGATTCATTGGTTTCTCCTTTTACTTCTGGTTCTCCCCCTGTCACCTTCACTATGTCTGGTCCAGGGCCTAATGCTAGTGGTAATCTCGGCCCTAATGTCAGGACTACTACTAGCGGAAATGCCATAGGAACTACTTCGGCTGCACCTTTGCTCCCTTACATGGTAGGCCTCAGCCTCCCCGATCTTAATCAGTTGATCAATGACCCTATCTGCCATGATGTTGGTTGGCCTGCTATGCCAACCAAGCTCCCCTCCAACATCCCTAAGTTCGAAGGCCTTGCTGGAGAAGATCCAACCAACCATGTCTGATCTTTCCACATGTGGTGTTCCTCCAATTCCATTACCGATGATTCCATCTGTCTTCAGTTGTTCCAATGCACGCTTACGGGCGAAGCTTCTAAATGGTATGTTAACCAGGCCACCTCTTCCCATACTACCATTGTGACCATTGCCCAAGCCTTTTTATCTTATTTCCAGCTCCCTCTCCGATACGACCCTGGTACAGAGCTTTTGATGTCTTTCCGTCAATCCTCTTCGACCCACCTTTCCACTCATGTCCAAGAATGGCGGAGAAGATGGAGCTTATGTCGAGCTCCCACCTTCGAAGATCGGGTTTATATGGACTGGTTCCTTCACACTCTCTTACCTCCCATTGGAAAAGATGTCACCTACAATTTCCCTCAAACTGAAGAAGCTGCCCTCCAAATAGCCTTGAAATATAACCTGATCTACACTCAGTCTGGTTATGTTTATACCGTCCTTCTTGACCTCCCCAGGCCCGGTGGCGCTAATGCCCCGGGGGCATCTCATTCCGCCGATGGTATCGTTGGAGCCCTTTCTCATCCGTATGCTCAACCTCCTATGGGCTATGGTCTCCCTTCGGAAGGGGCCAGCACCTCTAGCACTTTTCCCCCTCCAGGTAGCATGTATCCAGGATACGGCATGCCTCATCCTTTTGCCCAACCTCCTGCTTACCTCAATGTTTCCCAACCTAACCCTTATCCTTATCCACAGCCTGGTGCTGCAGCTTTTACAGCATTTGCACTTCCACCCCCCTTGCCTTCTCAACCCCAGCAACAGCCCCTATAGCCCCCTCCAGGGCAAGTATTTGCACAGCAGGGCGCGACTAATCCCCCTTCCTATCAAAGAAGGCGGAAAGGAAATCAAAATCAATCTGCCCCTAGTACTCGTGGACCCAATCCTCAAGGTACTGACCCTAACACTGCTAGCCAGCAACAGGGCACTCAGCCGAAGCCGGACAGGTCTATTTGCACAAATAAGCCTTGTTCGTGTTGCGGTGTTTACGGTCATTACACTCACGATTTTCCCCTTCTACCATAGATGTGGCAGATGTGGGAGTCTCAAGCCACATTCCGCGGACAACATGCCTCCCCTCATGCTCCCCCTAATTTGGCCACTACTCAACCGGCTATGTTTACTGATCCTTTCCTCCAGCAAGGATTCGTGGCTGCCCAACCACCTGATAGACAGGTCGCCACTCAAAATTCCCCTTCTGGTTCCTCCGATTACTAGATCCTCATGATGAACTCTGATCCATCTCCATCCGTCGACCTTAACCTTCAAACTCGGTCTCGCCAGTACCCCAAGCCTCCCACTCAGTCTGTCTCCGAGTCCCCTTCTTCAGGTTCTACCGAGCCTCTTTCGACATCCAATGGTCCCTTGAATATCCCTCAACCCAAAGTTGAGGTTCATACCAAGATTCCTAAGGGACCATTACGCTGAAACGCTACTTCTGGTCGAGCTTCTCATTTGTATAGCATAGTAGATGATTTGGCGCAGTCTCCTGCTACCATTTCCACATTGGAACTCCTCCAGTCATGCCCTTCCCAAAATAAGGCTCTGCTATCTGCCATGGGCGCTGTAGATCCTGCTGATGACCAAATGATTGTTTTCGATGCCCATCAATCAGAACATCCTCCTCTTCCTGCTTCTGTAGCCTTCCAAATCCCAGTCAAAATCCAGAATGCTAACATTTCTCAGTGTATAATTGATGAGGGGGCATCCACCTATGTGATGTCCGCTTCGGTTTGGAAGCAACTCAGATCTCCTGAGTTGGCCCCTTCCATGATCACCCTTCAAGCATGGGATGGCCATGCCTCCCATCCCATTGGGCTTTTCCGTAATTGTCCTATCACTCTTGTGGGAAAGGATGTTTGCGTTGACGTCGAAGTCATTGACACCCCTCTAGATTACAACATTCTCTTGGGGTGAAGCTACACCTATGCCATGTCTGTTGTCCCCTCTTTGGTTTTTCGCAAGATGTCTTTTCCTCACAATGGAAAGACAGTCACCATCGACCTGTTGACTTATCATGAGCCAAAGTCTCATACCTCCCCTGAGACGATCATCTCTTCTGTAGCCAATAAGCAAACGGTCGATTCCTTGACCAGTGTCTCTCCTGGCGTCTACAAAGACTCTTCTTTGCTTGGAAATTTTCCTAGTCTTCCTCCTCCTCCTATCTCTGATCCTAGCTTATCGAATGTTTGCATGATGCAATCGTCTCAGGCAACCCTTAAGCAGCCTGCTACGGCTAGTCAGCAACCTAAACCTTGCCCACCGCAACCCGCTCCTAGCCATTCATCTCAGCCAGCCGGAACTCCTCCTTCTGGACCCTCTCCTACAGCTGGTATCCATGAGCCCCTCTATACTCCTGGATCGGTTCCTCCAGGCCTTAGCCACCTCGGAGCCGTTCCGCCTGGCCATTACCCCTCCGGTCAGATACTTTTATTCCTTCCACCTCCTGGAGTGTACTCGGTACCTATTATGGCTACCCTCTATCTCCTCAACCTGACCCTGGGTATCCCCGTATGGTACCTTGACCCTCCAGCCACTACCCCACCTGGTCACCCCAAACCTTACCTTGCTTTGAATCCAGTTCAACCGATCCCCGTCCCTTCTCCCGCTACCACGGTGCCTCACACACCTCAGCCAGCACCATCTACGGTTGCAACGGTATCAGGCAAAGGGGGCAAAGCTCACACAAAAACCAATCAGGACCAAGCCGCCCCGACGAACCCTACCCCTCCCCAACCACCAAAGCACGCTATCCAGTGCGCTTTGTGCGATATTATCGGTCACGATACCCATACGTGTCCTGAATTGCCGCATCTCAAGACCATGGTCAACAAGACGTTTCCGGAATATAATATCCTTGAATTCCACGTCACTCTCCCAGATTCTATCCTGAAACTCAAAACCTTGCGCACAGATCACCCTTGTGCTTAACCCTTATGATTTGTGTGATTTCCATGGCCATTACACCCACCTCTGTCCCTGCCTTGACGAGTATTGTTCCTCCTTAGACACGTACCACCAATTCAAGGCTATGCACGACAAGATACCTTCTCACTTGTTTGCGAGTTCTACTTCGGTAGGACTAGAGGATCTTCCTGCTCCCATTCACATTCCTCCTCCCACTGTCGAAATGACAGAGCCTTTGACCACCATTTTTTACCTATCATCATCGTTGAGAGATGATTCGCCTAACCTCCTACCTGTGGACACTCTCAGCTCCACCTCAGTAGACCTTGGATTTGTTGACGTTGCTCATGTGAGCCCTTCTCCACAAGATGACCAGTCAGGCATTACTACATCATCGGGTGATCCTCCTTCCTCCAGTCTTCCCATCTTCCAGTCCGATGAAGACATCATGGAAGCCATGGCCAACCCTGAATTTTCATGGGATGATATGCACCATCGTGCATACTTCCTCCCACAGCAGTCCCATGACCAATATGTTGTGGAAACTAAAGACTTAATTCCCAATGCAGTCGATTGGTTCAAAAATCCCATCCCTGCACCTGATGCTTTCGAAGAAGGAAACATGGCCAATATCTCTCCTACCATTAAAATTGACATTTCAGTCCAACCAGGAATCGAAGAATATATCACCTTGGGCGCCCAATGCACCCCGGAAGAAATTGAGGCTTACACTAAGCTTTTTAAAGAATTCCGTGATATTTTTGCCTGGTCCTACTCCGAAATGCCCGGACTCGATCCCACCATCGTCGAACATCATATCGACACATGGCCCGATCCCAACCCAGTCCGTCAAAAATTGAGACCCATTAATCCTTCCAGACGTGATGCTATCAAAGCCGAAATCGAAAAGCTCAAGCAGGCTAGTTTCATTTATCCCATTGAATACACCACTTGGGTGTCCAACCTAGTTCCCGTCCTCAAGAAATAAGGCACCATCCGTGTCTGCACAGACTTTCGCGACTTGAACAAATCTTGTCCCAAGGACAACTTCCCCACACCATTTATTGACCAAATCTTTGATGAGTGTTTGGGGAATGAGGTTCTATCCTTTATGGATGGTTTCTTCGGATACAACCAAATCGTTATCCATCCTGCTGATCAGCTTAAAACCGCGTTCATCTGTCCGTGGGGAACTTTCGCTTATTGGGTCATGCCATTCGGCCTTAAAAACGCCGGCACCACTTTTCAACCGGCCATGTCTTATTGTTTCCATGACTTAGCTCATATTATCCTTGCTTATTTAGACGACCTCACTGCGTGTTCTAAGCATCGGGCGCAGCACCTCCACGATCTGCGTACCGTCTTTCTCCGATGTCGCAAGTATAATATCTGCCTTAACCCATTGAAATGTGTCTTCTGCGTTCCCGTCGGCCATCTCCTCGGCTTCATAGTGTCTAAGGACGGTATCACTCTTGACCCTTTGAAAGTTCAAGCCATTCTTGAACTTCCCATTCCGCGTACCTTATGCCAGCTACAAAGTCTCCAAGGAAAAGCTAATTTTCTTCGTCGGTTCATTCCTGACTATGCCACCACCGCACATGGGTTCCTTAGACTCCTCCGATCTAACCTCCCATTTTTATGGGATACCTCTGCTCATGAGTCTTTAGATGCCCTCAAGCAGGCTCTCACATCCACTCCCTTGATTCGCCCTCCCGACTTCGATAGGGACTTCATCCTGTACATCTCCGCTTCCACCTATTCGGTCGCTGGAGTTCTTATCCAGGAAGATGACATCGGTATCGAGCATGTGATCTACTACGTCAGTAAGAACCTCATAGGGCCTCCTGTTTCCTACTCACATGAAGAAAAACTAGCACTAGTTGTCGTGTTCTTGGTCCAAAAAATTCGTCATTACATCCTCATGAGTTCCACCAAGGTTGTGACTAATTCCAACCTCATGGATTTCCTATTGAGTCATCGCATCCTCACTGGGAAGTATGCCCGTTGGGTCGTCATCCTTCAAGAATTCGACCTCGAATTTGTCACACGAAAAAGTAAGAAAGGTTTAGCCCTTGCTGAACTCATTTTTGAATTACCTACTGGAATGCAGGATCCCCCAATTAATGATGATTTTCCTGATGAGCACTTATTCACCATTAATTCGGATGATCCTTGGTACGGCGATATCCTCACTTACTTGCGAACCCAAAAGTTCTCCCTTCACCTTGATCATGACGCTCGACAATGTATCCGACACCAGGCTCCCCGCTACCTTCTTATCGGTGACGACCTCTATTGTCACGGTATAGATACTGTCCTTCGTCGTTGTCTCACACACGCTGAAGCTGAACAAGTCCTCAATGCCTGCCATAGTGGCGCTTGCGATGGCCACCTCTCTGGTCTTGCTACTGCCCAGAAAGTCATGCATGCTGGGTATTTTTGGCCTTCCCTCTTCAGTGATTGCATTGAGGCAGTCAAACACTATTCCAATTGCCAACATTTCGCCCCTAAGGCGTGAGCTCCCTCAGCTCCCCTCCATCCTATCGTCACAACTGGTCCCTTTTGTAAATGGGCCATCTACTTTATGGAGTGTCGCCTACCATCTGCTGGTAACCATAAATATATCATCGTGGCGGTTGACTATTTCAGAAAATGGGCCGAGGCTATGCCAACATTTAACAACATGGCAGCTACCAAAACCCTCTTTTTCTTTAACCACGTTATCGCTCGATTCGGGGTTCCGAAACAACTGGTCTCTGACCATGGCTGACATTTTGAAGATGAGATATGGCGTGAGCTATCCTCACTGTTGGGTTTTGAGCACCAATATTCCTCCTCCTATAACCCCCAAGGTAATGGCCATGTTGAAGCAGTCAACAAAATCTTCAAGACTATGCTTCAACGAACGGTGAATAAGCACAAAACCAACTGGCATCTTATGCTCTTCCCTGCTTTGTGGGCCTATCGAACTTCTGTTAAAACCGCCACCGGGTTTACCCCTTTCCACCTCGTTTTTGGAGAGGAGGCAGTCTTACCGATCGAGTGTGAAATCCCTTCTCTTCATCTGGCCGTTGAACTTCTCCCTGATACCCAACCTCTAGAACAACGACTTATCATGCTTAAACGCGCCTCTGAAGACCGTCGTGTTGCATTGCAAACCATTGAAGCGGCTAAGAAATGCACCAAAGCTCAGTATGACCGAAAATTCCACCCTCGTACGTTTCACGAAGGCGACCTTGTTCTAGTATATGACCAGGCCCATGATGTCCTTGGTCACGAGAAGTTCAACTCATTATGGCTAGGCCCTTACATCATCAGTAAGGATCTCGGTAAGGGGGCATACCTCTTAGAGGACTTCGAAGGCAATCCCCTTCCTAATCCTTGCAATGCACTCTATCTTAAGAAATATTACCCTTAGCATTTCCCTTCTGAAATGCATGTTTTATTTTATTTTAAATAGCCAGCATCTTTTTCGTTTTTGTACTTTGATACTTCACTAGGGCATACTTTTTCCTAGAAGGGTCACTTCACCTCCCCCCAAAATCGAATTTCCTCGCTTACAACACTTGTACTTGGGGCACCTCTTTGCCTCCATACTTGTCTTTGTTCGTGTCGATTTTCGTCATGAGATACCATCTTGTACTCATGTTTTCATGGTCCCCCATGGGACCTTTTCTGTGTGGCAGCACCATCGAGTTGCCCTTGTTTAGAGCATCCAAGTTGAGTCATCATCGCATTCATGGAGTCTATCCTAAGTCCCTTTGTACCCCGCTATAGTCCTCCATCCTTCATTGCTTGGTCTCTCTCTTGTGTCGCACATTATGGCCGTCAGTCCCACTGTCCCCTATCCGTTATGATACTGTGTCAGTCACTGCCATGTCATTCATGCCCTTTATGCTCTAGCAAGGGAAGTTGTCCATTTTCTACTTAGTACCCTCCATTCCATCATCATCATTGGTATTAGTCTGTCAGTCGCTCTACTATTTTCTCTCATGCCTTAGTTGAGGATCTCTCATTGCCTCACCTATGGCGGACCTCCTTCTGTCGACATATGCTCCCTCATTCCAGAAGACAGGTCTAGAGGGCGGTGTACCTTGGTTCTAGCTTCCACTCTTGTTCGGTGCCTCGGATCAGGAAAAGGGATCTCTCATTTCCCTTTGACTTGATTTTTTCTCCACTCTAGCTCCTTTCAGCATGATCGAGATCCGTATGCTTGATGGTTCAGTGATGCAGCAGTAGCTTTTGGTGATTCCCGGGTGTGTGTGAGATGTCTCAACCCTCATGAGGGGGTGGCCCTGCAGGTCGCCCCCCACATGCCCGGATGACCTCTTCATTGCAGCCTTCGATGCAGCTCCATATATTTGATGATGTCGGCCTTAGCCGCTTGCAGCGCCTCTTTGATTTGCATATATCAGTTGGATTTTGTGAGCCCTTCCCCGCTTATAGGGGGCATTTGGGTTGTATTTTTATCTCATGTACTCATATATTATTGTATAAGTCTTGGCTGTTATCCCAGGCACAACATGTATATGGGATCCCTCATTGTATTTTTATCTAGCTCATGTTTATGCTAGCTATACTTTATGGTTTGGTCCCTTGTTTACTAGACACACTATTCTTTTTTACTTTGTCTCGGTGGGCATAGGTATGCCTCCCCCGCCGCCTTTAGCACAGGTACCCTCTCATAAAAAGAAACTTGTTGCACCTGTAAGTCTCGTCTCCTCAGGGTCTAGTTCTTCAGCACATTAGTCTACCTTACATTTCTCTCTCTAACTTCCCTTTTTATGTCTGGTGATTGAGTTCTTACAATGTACTTCGGTCATACGATTTTCTCCTAACACTCGCACGCTGGGGGGCAATTTGTTACACCATTTTTTGGTCATCTAACCTACTGAGATTTGAAGTTAAATGTTGTTGAGATTCAGACTTAGTTAACTAAGACTTTCTGTGAGGTTAAATCACTCATCTCCATTTGTCTTGGTTCAAAGAGTGCAATGCTTGTCAAATTAGAAGAGATTCCTGCTTCGGACCCCAGGAGGACCTGCACAACATCAAGGCACATGTTGTAAAGGTTTTCTTTATTTGAAGTTAATACAAATATACTCATTTCTCTCATTAAACTGTCTATTCATGGTTTATTTCATAAATTCCTTGATCATTATGATGAGTATGGTTTATAATAATGTCTATACAGGTGCTGTGTAATCTTTTTGCTTGTTTGTGACTGCAGATTCACTAGGAACGTTCTTTCAGTGCACAGGAAGGACTTCAACGAGATCAAGCAAGCGTTGGACATAAGGTAGGCCTTACACCTATATAGTGTTTTTATGAATCTTATATACTTAGAGAGAGATTAGTATAATTGGTTGTTTGTTGCTAGTTACTTTTAGTACTAGAGAGATCGGTCTGTCCGCAAGACGGATTAATCTACACAACAAAATGGCGTACTCACCAAGAACTTGCTGTCTCGTCCCCTATTGACTGTAGGTGCTGCTGCTTTTTTCTGCTTTTTATTGATTCACATCTGTCTGGGTGCTTTAAATTTTTTCTGTTTTTGAAAATTTAGAAGTATTTTTAATTTTTCTATCATTTTTGCTAGGACCGCACTCTGCATAACTGTTACAGTGCGGGCAGTTTCGCACGTTCTTTATAGAATACAGTGCGGGACCGCACCTGTCAACACTGCTTACATGCGGACCCTGTAAAAATTTTGAAAAATCTCTAGGTTTCTTTTCCTCACACTTAGATCTGCTCTTCTGATCGTTATTGTGTCCGTCAAAAATTCATTGTTTATGAACTCCAACAAAGGTTAGTGTTTTGAATGATTTTCAGAGATTTCAAGTCGATTAATTTGATTTTTCCCGTTTGGTGAAGATTCAAATTTTTGACAATCGTAGTATCTCAGATCACATAGATCTCCTTTTGTCTCTTGAATCCGACCTCATTGTGAAAATTAACATCCTAGTCATAGAAATCGTCTTTATTGATTTTCGGTAAACTTTGCAGAACTTGTTTTAAAAGTTTTAATTTTCATTTATTCTTTAGCAGTTTGAAAAGATATATATTGAGTAAGCCTTATTCATAATAGATTCTTAGTTTGCTGAACAACTAAGAGAAACATTCATAAAAAAAAACTCTCTAAAAAGCTTTTACTCAAACTTAGATTAGTTTTTTAGATTAGTCTTCATAATTTTGAATAGTTTTAATTTTTGTAGATTTTCAGTAGTAACTGTTTTAGAAGCTTGCTCAGCAGTTAGTTTTTTCGTATTTCCATGGCTTAACTAAAAGATGTACAGTTTCAGCACCTAGTTCTCTACAATGTAAAATAAAATTTGTTGCATTCTCTAACTCTTTCTTTAGATAGAAAGTTCATTGAAAGAAAAAAGAATTGAATATCATCATAGGTGCATTTTAGTGTTTTTTGGAAGTCGAGTCTTCACATCATACATCTCTTCATTTCTCTCGCGCCCCCTCCGCACCCATTGACTTAAGAAACAACTCTTAAAAGTAACGCTTAAATAAAATTCATCTAGTAATCTTTTTATTTCTAGGGCTCTCATCACCAACATAGCTTAGGCTAGTATCTTGGAGTAGGGAGTAATTAACTCTCCAAGATAGTTAAAACAAACAAGTAGATATATCTTGCGGTAGGAAGAATTCCAGTTGTTGCATGTATGCTCGGGGAAGCTCCTCTTAAAGGAGTTAAGCACGAGATCATATCTGAACCAGTGGGGTGATCAATCCTTCCTCATTGGGAACGATAGAAGATATACACGTATTAAAAACGGTAAACCTCGGATAGACCATTGTCGAGGAGCCAGGGGTCACTTGTCGGTAAACCTTGGATTCCGTTCAAGGAGCCTTCAAGGGGATTGAGCTTTGTTACTCTGCCCTTGCGTGTGTGTCGGATCGTAGACTGTTCCCCCAGGTATATTTGTTTCAGTTGGTAACCTTAGAGGCCATAATATTTAGGATTCTTTCCTAAGGTGACGATGGAGGGAAGATCCCACTGTACCTGGAACAGACGTCGACTAGACTCACTTGGACTCTCTGGGGGGTTCTCTTCACTCGAGATGGTTATGTGAAGAAACTTGTGCCAGTCTGTTTCATTAAGCAGGTTGTCGGGGTAACTGTTCCAACCGCCCTTTTCGTGTTAAAATTCTACTAAGTTGGATTTCATCACCAACTAGTGTTTTTAGTATGGAAAGTTACTGTTTGTGTGTGGTTTGAACTCTTAGATTTTTAAGCGTATGATTCAATTGTTTGTTTCTTATAGACTTTAGGTGTTTTCATTGAAATTTTTCTTTTTTTGCGTGTGATTAGATAATTTTTAATCGTGGCAGAATTGCCAAGACAATCCCGGAGAATACAAGGGAAACCCCCTGAATATTCACCAAGTCATTTAGAAGGGCTTCGGGCTCTGGTACCACACGGTAGCTGTAGAATTAGATCAACAGAAGCTGAAAGCTCTGCTATTGTGATACATCCCGATCATCAAATTCCCACAACAGAATATATTCAAGAACCGATTTCAGTTTCTGAAGTCACTGAAAATATTTCTCCTACAGGAGAATTATCTGACGAACCTGAAATCTCTGAGCCTGAAACTGAATCTTCTGTGTTAGAAAACATCTTCAAAGATTATCTCAGCTCAAAACTTGTTTGTTCAAAGTTCACCAAGGGTTAGAAATACCATTACTGAAAATCTTCCTTCTGGACTAATTTCTATAGAAGAACTTACTAATCCAGACGAAGACATATCTCTTCCCAACTCCCCTCAATCGTTAAATCTTAGGGAGCGTGACTCCATTTTCTACAGCCCTATTCGAACTAATCCCTGGTATCTTTCTTTAACTGATTTTTTAGAGAATCCGGGTCTTGCTTTTTATCCACCTCGAGGTCCATTTCATCCTACACCCAGAGGTTACTATCCGTCATCTATTATGGCTGGAGAGTCATCCATGTTTTCACAAACGCCTGAATCTTTTTTACATGGTGGTCCTTCTGTTCCTGCGGGATATCAGTCTTTGTCTGGTACTTTCTCAGGAGCAACTCCTCAACCTATCAAAAATGTGTTATCGTCTGGTCTTGGTGGACTTAAAATTGAAACGTCGAACGCAGAGCAAGTTTTTATGATGTCTGGTAATGTTCCTAATCCTCAAGCTCAAGGCGCCTTGCATTTTCCGGGGCCGGTCCCTGCGGGAACCCGCTACCGCTGGGGGGTGTCCCTGGTGGCCGACCACGCCCTGGGGGGCAACCTCAAGGTAGTCAATTACCACCCGGGGCCCAACCTCAAGGTAGCTTTTTCCCAGGACAAACTTTGGATCCATATTATTTTGGGGGACAGCCCCAGGGACAGTACATACCCCAGGGTTATCAACCTCAAGGACAGTACATTCCTCAAGGTCAAACCCAAACTCAATATGCTTTTCAGGGTCCTCAACAACCCCAACTTCAGTACGTGCCTCAAGGTTATCAACCTCAAGGGCAGTACCCAATGCAAGGTTACCAACAAATTTTCCGCTTCTCACCATCCGCCCAGGAGCTCTTAACTTACCTTATTATCAACCCCACGTTCTACGTTCAACCAGTTTTTGGTCTCACGTTCAACATTCTATGGGACAAGACTCCCGAATGCCAGGATCCGTCCCAATATCAAAATTTCTCAGCCTAATGTGCAAGCATTTTATCAACTGTTTCACTCAATGGTTTCGGTTCAATTCAAGAATCTGTCACCAATTATTCAAACTTCAGACTTAGTCCAGCTCATGAATGGGAATGAAAAGGTTCCTGCATCTTTCATCAAACTGCTGATCGTTTTGCAGAATGTTCATCATCCAAAAATCCGTTACACCTATTTTTGGAGTGTCTCAGAGTCTCCTAGTTCTACTGTCCCCATCTCCAGTGTCCCCCCAAGTCTCTCGTACTCACTGTGAGACCTGACAGCTCTCGACTACGCTCGTATGCTCCATAGGACAACCGCATGGGCACAGCTTGCGAGTCAACCTCAATTTACTTATCAACCGTACCAAGGACAGCCGCAATACGGTCCCTATGTTCAGAATCCAAGCTATCAACCATACCCTGGTTATACTTATCAACACCCTCAGTATGGTCCGACTCATCCTGGTTATCCAGGAGGTTATACAATACCCAATGCTAATCCGATTCCTAGTTATCCTGGGTATCCGCCTACTGGATCTGCTTTGGCTTCTCAAGGTTTTCGTGACCCTAACCGTCAGTTACCGTTCATCGCAACTTTGGATTTACCAGATTTGACGCGTCTTACTAATGATCCTATTTTCTATTATCAGAACTCGCCGTCAATGCCTCATAAGTTGCCCAGTGACATACCGAAATTTGAAGGTAAGTCAGGAGAGGATCCATCAAATCATGTGATGACTTATCACCTTTGGTGTGCATCTAATTCTATTATTGATGATTCGATTCGCTTACGTTCTTCTGCAGTGGAGATACCAGCAACTGCACCAAAATGAAGTATTGAGTTGGAATACGAGGTTCAAGCTTTCATACTTCAACATGGGCGCATAACATTCTTCTTAACTCATTTCCGCCGTTCGTCGATACGACAATGGCACAGTAATTATTAACTTCGTCTAAAACAATCTACGTCCACGTATATTTCTGATCATATTCATGAGTACACGCAGATGACGTTTGGTGAAAGTTTATTCCGGATCAAATTTTGGCAGAGTGGTTTGTAAAATCATTACTGCCCAAGATCACTGAATATGTAGCTAAGGCTGGTGTTGTTACTGAAGAGCAAGTAATTGCTCAGGCTCAGTACCTAGACCTCGTCTATACGCAGTCAGGTACTTTACTTGAAAAAATTCCCGATTTACCCAAACAAGGTCAGATAGCTGCTCCTCCTTCAGGGTCTCATGCCGCTGACGGTATGATTGGTACAGTTAGTTCTAAAAGTAAGAAGAAATCCTCAAAGAATTCTTTTCCAATTATAACTTTACCTGATTCCCCGAAAGGAGAATCCTCTCAAGAAGTTTCTGCCGATATTCATGTCGTTGAAACATCTACGGCAAAATCAAAATCCGGTGGTAAAAAGAAAGGGAGGAATAAAAACAAGAAAAATTCGAAGGAAAAAACAGATAAAGAAGAATCCAATGACGAGAAACGTAAACCTCGCTATCCTTGCTTCATTTGTGAACAAGGTCACTTCACAAAAGAATGTCCATATCGAGAGGAGGTTACGAAACTCATTAAAGGATCACAACAACCCGCTGTCTTGAAGGATCCTTTTCCAGTTCAAGATAGTAAGATGATTGGTTCTTCCTCGACCACTTTAGAAGAGCCTATTATGATGATGTCTCATGTAAGGGTTGCGACGCGATCGCAAGATTACGGTTCTAAGAATCCCGTTGATGGAAAAGAAGGAGAGTCTTCCAATGCCAACGCATCAAATACAACTCCTCCTGTTTCCGGTCCGCTACAGATCGAGAAACAAAATCCAGACTTGATAATCAAGCCGCCTGCTAAAGGTGTTCTTCGTAAATCAACTTTCAATCCACATGCGAGAGCTGCTCAGAATTACAACATTGTTGAAGATTTAGCTATTTCTCCTTCAGCAATGTCGGCTTTGGAAGTGCTGCAATCGTGTCCAGCACAGCGTAAATTATTATTTTCTGCCATAGGAGCTGATGATGTTCAGGATTCTAACCTTATAATCTTCAATTTAGAAACTAGTACACCACGTCTTCCTCACCAAATGGCTTTCCAGATTCCAGTGTTAGTAAAAAACAGACCTATTTTTCGGACTGTGATTGATGAGGGAGCTTCAACATGTATTATGTCGTTTCAGTGTTGGAAATCTCTTGGTTCTCCTACACTTAACCAATCTCCGACGATTCTAAAAGCTTTTGATGGTCGAGGTTTTCAACCTTATGGTATTTTGCAGGATTTACCCATAGGGGTTGAAGGAAAAATTGTTAATCTAGATGTGGAAGTGGTTGATGCCCCTCTATATTACAACCTTCTACTGGGTCGTAGTTGGTCTTATGCTATGACTGCTGTTGTCTCTTCAGTCTTTCGACTTATAAAATTTCCATATCAAGGAAGGATCGTGACAATAGATCCGTTAACTTATTTTTCGTCAGACCCAACCTCTACAGAAACAATCCAGCATGTTGGTAAAACGACTATCTCTTATAAGGATGTTGGAGTAGGTTTGGTTAAAGATTCTGGTTTGCTAGGAACTTTTTCCTTTCCTCCTCCTAACGTATCGTCTTCTACTGCAACTATTCATATGATTTCGTCGGACACAGTCATGTCTGATGATCCTTGGATTCTACCTTCGGAATCCGAGATTGAATCATTTGATGGCGCGATGCCTTTGAGTCCATTTGAAATTGCGTACCAGACTGTACAGTCTTTTTCCGACCCCTTTTCAACCAAAATCGATCCAATGAATGGGATCCAATAGGAATCGCTTTCTATTTCTAGTTCAGACGCAACGACATTTCCTAAAATTGTTCATACAGATGAGCAAATTCGTGAGTTTTTGTCTGTTGATGATTTACCATGGGAAGATCTCCATCATAGGTCTTCATTCTTACCTGAATTAGATCATTTTGAAAATGATTTCGCTTCAATTTTTACTACTGAATATGCCAAGGAACCTCAGAATCCATTGAAAAATCCTGATTCTGAATTAAATTTGGAAAATATATCTAGAACGGTTCCAATTGACATTTTAGTAAAGCCAGGAATAATTGAAAACATTCATATAGGTGCTAGTTGTTCAGACGAAGAAATTCAGACTTATAAATCCCTATTTCAAGAATTCCGTGACGTGTTTGCCTGGTCTTACGAAGAAATGCCAAGAATTGATCCATCGATCATAGTACATGAAATTAAGACTTACCCGGATGCTAAACCTGTTCGTCAACGATTACGTCAAATACATCCTAGAAAAGCTGCTGCTATAAAAGCTGAAGTTGAAAAATTACTTCGAGCAGGATTCATTTATCCAATTCCCTTAACGGATTGGGTATCGAATATTGTTCCTGTGATTAAAAAACAAGGAACGATAAGAGTATGTATCGATTATAGGGATATTAATCGAGCGTGTCCAAAAGACAATTATCCAACTCCCTATATCGATCAGATAATCGACGATTGTGCTGGAAGTGAACTATTCTCCTTTATGGATGGTTTTTCCGGCTACAATCAAATAAACATACTCCCTGCAGATCAACCTAAAACAACTTTCATTTGTCCATGGGGAACGTTTGCCTATTGTAAACTACCTTTTGGACTTGAGAACGCTGGAGCAACTTTTCAACGGGCGATGTCTTATGCGTTTCATGACATTAAGCACATTGTTCAACCATATCTTGATGATTTACCTGCTCATTCATTACGTAGGGCCGATCATCCCACTCATTTACGAGCAATTTTTATGAGATGTCGGCATTATCGGATAAGGTTGAATCCGCATAAATGTGTTTTCTGCGTAGAATCGGGTCGATTACTGGGATTTGTTGTCTCGAAATCAGGCATTCGTGTTGATCCTTCAAAGGTCGAAGCTATTGTTAAATTGCCTCCTCCTTCGACATTACGCCAACTCCAAAGTTTGCAGGGGAAAGCAAACTTTTTACGTAGATTTATTCCGAACTATGCCAACCTTGCAAAGGGTTTTACCCGGTTGTTGAAACAGGACATTCCGTTCTTTTGGGACGAGATCGCTGATCGATCTTTTAATGCACTTAAACACGCGTTGACCCATGCACCGTTATTGCATCCTCCCAACTACAACCAAGATTACATTTTGTATCTCGCTGCTTCTCATTCCACCATTGGAATGGTACTAGTTCAGGAAGATGAATCTCACAATGAACATGTGATTTATTATCTTAGTCGAAATTTGAATCCGACTGAAATCAAATACACACATGTGGAGAAATTGGCCTTGGCAGCTGTTCAAGCTGTCCAACGTTTTCGACATTACATATTGTTACGTAAAACCACAGTAATTTCTGATTGAAACCCTATGATGTATATTTTGACCAGACAATTGCTAGGGGGCAAGTATTCTAAATGGATAGTTATCCTACAAGAATTTGACTTGGAATTTGAGAAATCCAAGGCAAAGAAGTCTTTGGTTTTTGCGGAACTAATGTGTGATTTCCCCTCTACTGATATTGAAACAGTGGCAGAAGAGTCCATTGTGGACGAATCTTTGTTTCTTATCAGTACGCTTGATCCATGGTATGGGGATATTATTGTATATCTCCAAACCCAATCTTTTCGGCCTGAAATTTCACGAACTCAGCGATGGAAAATACGCTTCCAATCCCAACAATATAATATCATTGGTGATACTCTTTATCGACGAGGAGCGGATTCTGTTTTCCGACGTTGTTTAACTCATGAAGAAGCTGAGAAGGTCTTAAATGACTGTCATTCTGGAGCATGTGGCGGTCATATGTCCGGGTATGCCACTGCCCAAAAGATATTGCGTGCAGGTTATTTCTGGCCAACATTATTTAAAGATTGCATTTATGCAGTTCGGAAATGCCACAACTGTCAAATTTTTGATAGAAAAATGCGCGCGCCACCCGCTCCTCTTCACCCTATAATTGCTGTTGGTCCATTTGCAAAATGGGGTATCGATTTTATCACATGTAACCCTCACTCGGCCGGGGGGCATGCCTATATTATTCTCGCTGTAGATTATTTTACGAAATGGGCCGAGGCGATGCCTACATATTCAGCTGACGGCAAGACTGCTGTAACATTCGTGTTCAATCACATAATTGCTAGGTTTGGTGTTCCTCAAGCTATTATTACAGATCATGGAAGTCATTTTCGGAACATCATGATGACTGAACTAACAGAACAACTTGGCCTACGCCACGGTAATTCCACTCCGTACTATCCACAAGCAAATGGTCTGGTTGAAGCTATTAATAAAGTTTTAGTCACCATGATTAAACGAATCATTGGTATTCACAAGACGAATTGGCATTCCATGTTATTTTCAGCGCTTTGGGCATATCGAACCTCAGTCAAAACATCAACGAGTTTCACTCCTTTTCAACTAGTTTACGGTTTAGAAGCTGTGCTACCAATTGAATGCAAAATACCGTCACTAAAATTAGCCATAGAATTACTTCCAGCTACGTCTGAAGAGGAAAAACGTTTCTTGTACTTGGCCCAATTAGATGAGAATCGACGAAGTGCTGCAATAGAAAACGAGGCTCATGTTAAAAGGATAAAAGCTCAGCATGATAGAAATGTGACCCCTCGAAATTTTTCAGAAGGAGACCTAGTTTTACTTTATGATCAAGCTAACGACAAGCTAGGAGCTGGAAAATTCGTGCCTATGTGGCATGGTCCTTATATTGTGAAACGAAAGTTAGCAAAAGGGGCCTATGAGCTAGTAGATTTTGATGGTGTCCCTTTAGATAAACCCAGAAATGGACTTTATCTAAAGAGATATTACACTTAAACAAGGTGTGGAGATTTTTTGTTAGTTTTAGATTTCTTTACTGTTGGTGTGTTTTAGATTAAAAAGTGTGCCTAGTTTAGAAGTGTGTTTTTCACTATGACTGCTTATCTGAGTTTTACTCTTGATATTGCAGATGTCGACGTCTCTTCAAACCTACATTGGTTTTGTTGATGGTGCTTGTCGTAGTACACGGAACATTTCTTCCGCAGCTTGGGTTATCTATTCACCCTCTGACGAGTTAGTATCCATGCATGGGGTAAGCCTTGGTCAAACAACAAATAACATTGCCGAGTATAGTGCAGTGATTGAGTTATTATCTGAGTCCATATCATTTGGAATTCGGAGTTTGATTGTAAGGTTGGATTCTGAACTTGTTGTATTACAGCTTAACAGGGTTTATACCACTAGAAATCCGGTGTTATTACGGTTATTCTTAAGAGTTCGTCTCTTGGAACGTGAGTTTGATTACATTGAATATCAGCATATTCCAAGACGTTTAAATACATTAGCAGATTCAATTGCTTCTAGTATGATAAATAGACATTTGCAATAATTAAAAGCAGTAAAACAAACAACATTCATTTATGTACGCAGATAGCCGTCAAAATAGTGATATATATATCATAGGAGTGTGTTCAAAAATATACATCGTCCTCGATCATAGGTTGGAAACACCTTATGATCGGCAAAAATGATAACACAAAAGTACAAAAATGAGTCTACATGATCATCTCATCACTGATGATGATCTCGATAGGAAACAACTGCTCGAGCCACCCTGCATAGGAACCTTCTGAAAGGTTTTGGGACTCCAATCACATATCTTTGAAGCCTGAGGGGGATATCATCTATGCTCGTCTCTGGTATATCTAGAGTCAAGTGTTCTAGATGATGTTCCAAATCAGTCAAAATTTCTACTGATTGGCCTGCTGGGGCTGGTGCGGGCGCAACTGGTTGTCTCCTCTCGAAAGGTTGGAGATGAGCTGGACGTTGTGGACCCACATCTGTATTTGAAAAAACTTTTGGTTATTAGTTTTCTAAGACGATAAAAAATTAAAAAATTTTAGAACTTAGCAAACGTTGAAAATGTTTTACCTGAATCGTCCCACTGTTCCCCTGCAGGGAGAGACATCTCTCTATCTTCGCGGAAATCTATCCCTGCATACGGAAAATCCTCTATCGTAAAAATTTGGCGATCCAGCCAATGAAAATATGAAACAGGGAATCGTACAATCTCAGTGCCCTCGATAGCATGACGAGCCATCAGCGCGGACCAGCGAACCATTCTTGGTTCTCGAAGTCGACCGGCATCAACTGAAATACTCTGTGGAGCTAACTGAGGAATCCTCTCCAAAGCAAAAGAAACGACAATGGAACCATATCCAAAGTTTTTTAGTTTCCCGGTTTTTGCTCTGGTAAGTTGGCCTTTTATATTTGCCAACACAGCTTCGCACCAATTGAAGATGGTGCCGCGAAAACAGTCCACAGCAATGCGCATTTGGGAACCAGTAGCTACATGAAGCGCGGCGCTCCCACATAGTTTGGTAACAGTGAATGCTATAACTTTTAGTTCAGGACGGATGATATGTTTTATGTCAATCCGTTTGTCCCGAGGATCTGCCTGATCATTGCAAAATTCGAGTTGAAGACTAGCGACAGTCTGGCCACCTGGCCTAGTCCCAAACAGAGATACATGTTCGCCCCTCTTGGACAAACTAGTCAAAAATTATATATCCTCCAGCTCAATTTCGAGCCGGTGGCCACCAATGAAGAAACACTGGTCCTCCACATGCCATCTGTCTACCAACCATGTTAAGAGTTCCACTTGTGCCCTCATGCCAGAGATGGCCCAGAATTTGTATAAGTAGCACGCTTTTAATGCCCTTTGTGTGGGCAAATGGAGTATTGTAGCTTCATCCACATCCTCATGTTCCCTTTCTCGCCAAATAAGCATCTTGTTAATCCTGCAACAAAAAATAAGGCATATTAGCATGATTTCATTTGAAAACTTTTGGCAGAAATTTGAGAAAACTGTGCTTAAATTTTAACCGCGCGGGTACCGCACCCGCCCTTTGTAAACAAAGCGTAGCTCCGCACGCAAGGTGTGTTCCGGGTGCGGCACCCCCGATTTTTTCCAGTTCAGAAAAAATCGGGGTCCGCAGGCAACCTGTGTCCCGCCTGCGAACCCCGCGGGCGCATTTTTTGACCTATTTTTGCCCTAAAAAATCAAACTAAAGCCTAAAAACGAATTTTAAACGGATGAAAAACAAGATAAGGAGGTCGTGGATTACCTGGGGCTGACGATTTTCGATTCCAACGGTTGAATTTTCCAGAATCTTCACGGGAACTTTTTTTTATCCAAAAGCTTTTTACTTTTCACTCTGCAATTGAACGGTAAAAATGAAATAGAAAAAGTCCTTTTTATAAGTTTTTTCGAATGAATGAATTGTAAATTTATTTATTTTTCACTTTAAAAGGGATATTTTTGAAAGCATTTTTATTTATCTAAAACAGGTATGTGTAATGTTTTGAGTTTTTGTGCAGAAACAGGATTTTTCAGGTGAAATAATCATTTTTCAACAAAGAGCATACTTTTATCACTTTTTCGGACTCTTTCAAAAAATTTTACGAAAAAGCGAAACCTTGGAGTCCTCTTTAAGCCCTTTTCAGACTCTCTAAATATGAAAATATTGCCGAGTACTTGACTATTCGAACTCGTTAAAATAAATGAACGGTCGTCCCTTCAGTATAAGTTTACCCCTTTTACGGACTGAAATGGATTATTTACGAAAAAGGTATACGTTGACTAAATACGGTCAATAGAGTTCTCTCCCGCATTATTTTATCCTTTTTCGGGCTCGAGAGACTAAATTTACGAAAAAGTACACCCACGGAGTTTTCTTAAGTTTTTCTTCTGACTCCCTAAAACTAAAAAACACCGAGTTTCTCCTATACTGGACTCGTTAAAACTTAACAGTAAAGGACCTGTTTAATTTTCAACAGGAACGAACCACTCCTTCTTAGGGTTCGAATTTTAAACTAAGTTGGACTCACCCGAAGGGTGAGCTTATAACCAAGCAAATGTTATCCTCCTCAAGATTGTCAAAAATAAAGAGGTACTTGCCAGAAATGGTGGGGGAAAAGAGAGAAAAATGAGCATGTTTGTTGTATTTTAAAATTGTCCGAAAACTCAGTCGACCACTCTTGGACACGACACTTATATTCATCTGGGTTGGGAAATCCTTTGCTTAACAGTTAATCAAACCACATTGAAAATTTTTCAGCCGGTTTCTGGGTATTAGCTTTGAGTCAATTGTCACCAAGCCATCTGCAGTGTCATTATGTGTCCAAGAGAACAATTCAAATAAAACCATTCATCTGCAAAATATCTGTCATCCATCATTGACCATCCCTGAGTCAGTCCTTGCCGACATATTTTCAAAACTTGATCTATGATTTCGTGTTGTGGGCTTGCCTACGACAGATCGCTTTCTATCGACATCAGCACATTATCTAGGAAGTTGATCTAGAAATCGTCAGTACCTTGAAATCTGCATGCCTCAATGGTAGGTTTCTCGCTTTCGACGATAGGTTACATCAATGACCTTCGATCGAATGACTCCGTGACATGTTCGACTTCAGCTCATTCATTCACATTTCATGGACTGTACTGAGTACTTTGAGAGCCATTGACATTACTGGTGGTTTCTCTCACACTTGTTAACAGTTCACATCATTGACTGGTAATCAAGTGGTTTCTACCATGTTCGACTTCAATACATTCATTCACATGGATAGAATCGTACTGGTTCAAGATGTGGAAATCAAGACCCTGGATCTAGTTTCCACCATCCAGGCTGCGAGGAATTTTGTTGTCATCTATACAGTAGACTATTGATAAACAGATGGCTGCGTCCATACCGTGTCTACATATATCTGTACTATGATGTATTCAAAATCATTCCTGTATCAGAACGATTTCAGTTAGTTTATAGTTAGTTTTTATCTGAGTATGGGAATGCCTACCTCAGTGATGACATATACATGTATATATTTTGCATTGAATGTTTTTATAGGTTCCGACTGGGGTGTCCACAGGATGATCTTTGAAATGATAAAGTACCGCACTCTTCATATATGACAGACTACAGCTTCATCTATTCCAGACTTTGCACTTTAGGGGGCAATTTGTTACATTGAAAACTGTCACCTTGACATTCTGCTGACTGTATGAGCTTATTATTACTCATACTTCCTCCTTTAAGTCTAATATACTGCATTCTCATATCAAGCTTCAAAATCGAAGAAAATCCTTAAAACTTTCTAAGAATTGGTATCGCACTTTCTAGCACTTCGGTCCCGCAATTTCAAATCTCACCGTACGTTAAACCATACCGCACATTCTTTGTGTAATGGGTGCGGACCTCTGTAAAACATAAAAAGGCGAGAAAATGAAGATAAAAGTGAATTCCAGGTGAATTCTAGAAGATTCTAGACGGGAATTTTCGGAATGGATACGCTTTGAAGCTGTTTCATGCATCCCTCTCTTAATGGAGCTAACCCCTTGATGTAAGGAGCTTATCCCTTTGAAGGAGGATTCTATCCCTTCATCTTTGGAACTAGAAACCTCCTCTCTTTCACTATAAAAAGAGGCCTTGGGTAGCCTCAAAGGGAGTTCAAGCTTATGAGATTTGAAGTTAAATGCTGTTGAGATTTAGACTTAAGTAACTTAAAGACTTTCTGTGAGGTTAAATCACTCATCCTCATTTGTCTTAGTTCAAAGAGTGCAATGCTTGTCAGAGTAAAGGAGATTCCTGCTTCGGACCCCGGGAGGACCTGCACAACATCAAGGCACAGGTTGTAAAGGTTTTCTATCTTTAAAGTTAATACAAATATACTCATTTCTCTCATTAAACTGTCAGTTTGTGGTTTATTTCATAAATTCCTTGATCATTATGATAAGTATGATTTATGATAATGTCTTTACAGGTGCTGCTTAATCTTTTTCCTTGTTTGTGATTGCAGATATACGAAGGACGTTCTTTCAGTGCACGGGAAGGACTTCAACAAAATCAAGTAAGCAAGCAAAGCGTTGGATATAAGGTAGGCCTTGCACCCGTATAGTGTTTTTATAAATTGTATATGCTCAGAGAGAGATTAGTATAATTGGTTGTTTGTTGCTAGTTACCTTTTGTACTAGAGAGATCGGTCTTGTCCGCAAGACAGATTAATCTACACAACAAAATGGTGACTCCACTGGGGAAGAACTTTTGTTTGTTCTTGGTTCTCTTTGATTTTTGACTTGAGAAAAGGTTTCTTTTTCTGGTTTTTGATTGATTCACATCTGTCTGGGTGCTTTAAATTTTTTCTGTTTTTGAAAATTTAGAAGTATTTTTGAATTTTTCTATCATTTTTGCTAGGACCGCACTCTGCATAACTGTTACAGTGCGGGCAGTTTCGCACGTTCTTTATAGAATACAGTGCGGGACCGCACCTGTCAACACTGCTTACATGCGGACCCTGTAAAAATTTTGAAAATTTCTAGGTTTCTTTTTCTGGTTAATTTTTAGATCTTTGGTTTCTGCCCAGACTGGTTATTGTGTCTATCAAGAATTCATTGTTTATGAACTCCAACAGTGTTAGTATTTTGAATGATTTTCTAGGAGATTTTGCCGATTGGATTATTTTTCCTGTTTGGTCTTTGTAGTGATTCAAATTTTTGACAATCTGTAGTATCTCAGATCACATAAGATCTCTTTTTGTCTCTTGAATCCGACCTCATTGTGAAAACATCCTAGTTTGAGAAATTAAGCCTTATTGATTTCTTTGCAAATCTTCGAAAAGAACTTGTTTTAAAAGTTTTGAATTTCATTTATTCTTTGAGTGTTTTGAAAAACATATATTGAGTGTTTTTTGATCTGTTTGATAGATTCTTAGTTTGCTGAACAACTAAGAGAAACATTCATAAAAAAAAAACTCTAAAAAGCTTTTACTCAATTTAGATTAGTTCTTAAGATTAGTCTTCATAGTTTTGAATAGTTTTAATTTTTGTATATTTCTTTCGAAAGAAAATTGTTTTGTAGCTTCTTGTTTGGAAAAGAAAAGAGTTTTTCTTGTGAGCTTTGATAGTTTAACGAAAAGACAAAATGTTTCTTTCACTTAGTTTTCATGTTTGAAGAAGAAATTTGAAAGTTGCATTCTCTAACTCTTCTTTAGATAGAAAATTCATTGAAAGAAAAAGAATTGAATATCATCATAGGTGCATTTTAGTGTTTTTGGAAGTCGAGTCTTCACATCATACAAAGTTTCATTTCCGCGCCGATTTGACTTAAGAAACGGCTCTTAAAAGTAACGCTTAAATAAAATTCATCTAGTAATCTTTTTATTTCTAGGGCTCTCATCACCAACATAGCTTAGGCTAGTATCTTGGAGTAGGGAGTAATTAACTCTCCAAGGTAGATAAAACAAACAAGTAGATATATCTTGCGATAGGAAGAATTCCAGTTGTTGCATGTATGCTCTGGGAAGCTCCTCTTAAAGGAGTTAAGCACGAGATCATATCTGAACCAGTGGGGTAATCAATCCTTCCTCATTGGAAACGATAGAAGATATACACGTATTAAAAACGGTAAACCTCGGATAGACCATTGTCGAGGAGCCAGGGGTCACTTGTCGGTAAACCTTGGATTCTGTTCAAGGAGCCTTCAAGGGGATTGAGCTTTGTTACTCTGCCCTTGCGTGTGTGTTGGATCGTAGACTGCTCCCCCAGGTATATTTGTTTCAGTTGGTAACCTTAGAGGCCATAATCTTTAGGATTCTTTCCTAAGGTGACAGTGGAGGGAAGATCCCACTGTACCTGGAACAGACGTCGACTAGACTCACTTGGACTCTCTGGGGGGTTCTCTTCACTCGAGATGGTTATGTGAAGAAACTTGTGCCAGTCTTTTTCATTAAGCAGGTTGTCGGGGTAACTGTTCCAACCGCCCTTTTCGTGTTAAAACTCTACTAAGTTGGATTTCATCACCAACTAGTGATTTTAGTACGGAAAGTTACTTGTTTGTGTGTGGTTTGAACTCTTAGATTTTTTAAGCGTATGATTCAATTGTTCGTTTCTTAGAGACTTTAGGTGTTTTCATTGAAATTTTTCTTTATTTGCGTGTGATTAGATAATTTTTCATCGTGGCGGAATTGCCGAGACAATCCCGGAGAATACAAGGGAAACCCCCTGAATTTACACCAGGTCATCTTGAAGGGCTTCGAGCTCTGGTACCACACAGTAGCCGTAGACTTAGATCAACAGAAGCTGAAAGCTCTGCTATTGTGATACATCCCGATCATCAAATTCCTACAACAGAATATATTCAAGAACCGGTTTCAGTTTCTGAAGTCACTGAAAATATTTCTCCTACTGGAGAATTATCTGACGAACCTGAAATCTCTGAGCCTGAAACTGAATCTTCTGTGTTAGAAACGTCCTCAGGATTTATCTCACCAACTTCTAGCGATCCAGGTTCAAGGGGTTGAAATGGTGTTTACTGAAATCATCTTCCTGACTACTGGAATGACCAGTCCAGACCAGACATCTCTTTCCCAACCCTTCCAACCCTCATGTTCCAGAACATAGTCATTTTTCAGCAATTTTCTACTGAATTAATCCTTGGAGCCTTCTTAACTGATTAGAACTGGTTCTGCTTTTCAAAACGCTTCATCACTTTCATCACACGAGGTTAATCACAACTCATTATATTTTGAGGAGCCGCTTTTCAGAAATCAATTTTATGGTGTTTCTTTTGATACGCATCCTTGTCGCATCATGAGAATTTTCAATTTATCAAATGTGTTATTGCATCAAGTCGCATCGAATGAATGCCTAAGAGGGGAGTGTTTTTAGAGGAACTGGGGGTTGTTCATTCCGAGCGCCCGCGCCAAAGCCGCCCGGGGGTCAACCTCAGGGAACTCAGTTATCGCCTGGGGGGCAACCTCAGGGTAGTCAATTACCGCCTGGGGGGCAACCCAAGGTAGTCAGTTACCACCCGGGGCTCAACCTCAAGGTAGCTTTTTCCCAGGACAAACTGTGGATCAATATTATTTTGGGGGGCAACCCCAAGGACAGTACATACCTCAAGGTTACCAACCTCAAGGACAGTGCATTCCTCAAGGTCAACCCCAAACTCAATATGCTCCTCAGGGTCCTCAACAACCCCAACTTCAGTACGTGCCTCAAGGTTATCAACCTCAAGGACAGTACCCAATGCAAGGTTACCAACAGCCTTCTGGTCAACCATCTGTTCTAGGAGCCGGAAATTTACCTTTTAATTATCAACCCTACGTTCAACCAGGTTTTGGTCCTTACGTTCAACCTTCTACGGGACAATACCCCGGAATGATGGTGTGGGATCCGTCCCAATATCAACAGCCTTTGCAGCCTAATGTGCAGTTACCTTATCAACCTGGTCAGCCAATGGTTTCTGGTTCAATTCAGCAACCTGGTCAGCTAGCTATTCAAACTCCTGCACCTAGTTCAGTTCAGCAGGCCGGGCCTAGTACACCTCAGACTCCGCCCCAAACTGCTGCGACTGCTGCAACGTCTGTTCAACCTGTTACACCTATTTCTGGAGTGTCTATAGCCCCGAGTTCGGCTATCCCTGTATCCGTGCAAATCCCTCAAGTCTCTGTACCTCAGTCAGGGCCTACAGCTCAGACTACAGTTCAGATGCCTGCAGGACAATCCGGTACAAGTACAGTTGTTACGAGTCAACCTCAGTTTACTTATCAACTGTACCAAGGACAGCCGCAATACGGTCCCTATGTTCAGAATCCGAGCTATCAGCCATACCCTGGTTATACTTATCAACAACCTCAGTATGGTCCGATTCATCCTAGTTATCCGGGAGGTTATACAATACCCAATGCTAATCCAATTCCTAGTTATCCTGGGTATCCGCCTCCTGGATCTGCTTTGGCTTCTCAAGGTTTTCGTGACCCTAACCGTCAGTTACCGTTCATCGCAACTTTGGACTTACCAGATTTGACGCGCCTTACAAATGATCCTATTTTCTATTATCAGAACTGGCCGTCAATGCCTCATAAGTTGCCCAGTGATATACCGAAATTTGAAGGTAAGTCAGGAGAGGATCCATCAAATCATGTGATGACTTATCACCTTTGGTGTGCATCTAATTCTATTATTGATGATTCGATTCGCTTACGTCTTTTTCAAAGGACACTCATAGGTCTTGCAGCCAAATGGTACATTGAGTTGCCACGAGGCTCGTTTCATAATTTCAGTCAGTTAGCAACGTCTTTCTTAACTCATTTCCAGTTGCCTGTCAGATACGACAATGGCACAGAATTATTAACTTCACTAAAAAAATCTACGTCCACGTATATTTCTGATCATATTCATGAGTGGCGACGTAGACGACGTTTGGTGAAGGTTTATATTCCGGATCAAATTTTGGCAGAATGGTTTGTAAAATCATTACTGCCCAAGATCACTGAAGATGTAGCTAAGGCCGGTGTTGTTACTGAAGAGCAAGTAATTTCTCAGGCTCAGTACCTTGACCTCGTCTATACGCAGTCAGGTACTTTACATGAAAAAATTCCCGATTTACCCAAACAAGGTCAAATAGCTGCTCCTCCTTCAGGGTCTCATGCCGCTGACGGTATGATTGGTACAGTTAGTTCTAAAAGTAAGAAGAAATCCTCAAAGAATTCTTCTCCAATTATAACTTTACCAGATTCCCCGAAAGGAGAATCCTCTCAAGAAGTTTCTGTCGATATTCATGTCGTTGAAACATCTACGGCAAAATCAAAATCCGGTGGTAAAAAAAAGGGGAGGAACAAAAACAAGAAAAATTTGAAGGAAAAAACAGATAAAGAAGAATCCAATGACGAGAAACGTAAACCTCGCTATCCTTGTTTCATTTGTGAACAAGATCACTTCACAAAAGAATGTCCATATCGAGAGGAGGTTACGAAACTCATTAAAGGATCGCAACAACCCGCTGTCTTGAAGGATCCTTTTCCAATTCAAGATAGTAAGATGATTGGTTCTTCCTCGACCACTTTAGAAGAGCCTATTATGATGATGTCTCATATAAGGGTCGCGACGCGATCGCAAGATTACGGTTCTAAGAATCCCGTTGATGGCAAAGAAGGAGAGTCTTCTAATGCCAACACATCAAATACAACTCCTCCTGTTTCCGGTCCGCTACAGATCGAGAAACAAAATCCAGACTTGATAATCAAACCGCCTGCTAAAGGTGTTCTTCATAAATCAGCTTTCAATCCACATGCGAGAGCTGCTCAGAATTACAATATTGTTGAAGATTTAGCTATTTCTTCCAGTACGTTTGCTGGAAGTGTCAGAATCAAGGTCCACATGTTGGACATATATTGTCACAGAGTCAAGTATTTTTGTTCAATATTCAACTCCAGAATTTTAATTAGAAATAAAGGACCACGTTTTCCTCACTAAAATATTTATCTACATAGTCAAAACAACTATTTTTCTAATTTGACTATTATAGCCTTCCAACGTATTATGTCGTGTCTGAAGAAAGCTGAAATTTTGTATCCTCCATAATGGAATCCAATCAACATTCTAAAAGTTTTGATGAAGAGCTTTTGTCTTTGTTAAATGAAAGATTTACCAGCATGCCTGAAGGAAAACCAGAACATTATGTTTGCTGATGCCCCTGAAATTAGAAATCCTTTCATCGTACGTAGTTGGTCTTATGCTATGATCGCCGTTGTTTCTTCGGTGGCTTCCTTCGACTTATGTACTCATCAAGGAAGGATCGTGACAATAGATCAGTTAACTTATTTTTCGTCAGACCCAGCCTCTACAGAAAAAATCCAGCATGTTGGTAAAACGACTATCCCTTATAAGGATGTTGGAGTAGGTTTGGTTAAATATTCTGGTTTGCTAGGAACTTTTTCCTTTCCTCCTCCTAACGTATCGTCTTCTACAGCAACTATTCATATGATTTCGTCAGACACAGTTTTGTCTGATGATCCTTGGATTCTACCTTCGGAATCCGAGATTGACTCATTTGATGGCGCGATGCCTTTGAGTCCATTTGAAATTGCGTACCAGACTGTACAGTCTTTTTCCGACCCCTTTTCAACCAAAATCGATCCAATGAATGGGATCCAAGAGGAATCGCTTTCATTTCTAGTCAGACGCACTATATTTCCTGGGAATTTGTTCTCATGATGTGAGCAAATTCGGTGAGTTTTTGTTCCATGATGATTGTGGGAAGATCTCCATATATTCTCATTTCCACTGAATTGACTATTTTGAAAATGATTTTCATTACCCTACCGTCAACATGCCATAAACCCTTGGGAACCAATGGCAACCTGAGATTCTAATTAACTTAGAAAATATATTCAGAAATGGGCCTAATTGACATTTCGCAGTTTTCAGAATAATTGAAAACATTCATATAGGTGCTATTGTTCGACGAAGAATTTCGACTTATAAAGCCCTATTTCAAGAATTCGTGACGTGTTTTCCGGTCTTACGAAGAAATGCTGTGAATTGATCCATCGATCGTAGTACATGAAATTAAGATCACATCCAGATACAAACCTGCTCGCCATTGACGATGTCAAATACATCCTAGAAAAGCTGCTACTATCAAAGCAGAAGTTGAAAAATTACTTCGTGCAGGTTTTATTTATCCAATTCCCTTAACGGATTGGGTATCAAATATTGTTCCCGTGACTAAAAAACAAGGAACGATACGAGTATGTATCAATTGCGGTGGATACACCGAGCGTGTCCCTAAAGGACAATTATCCAACTCCCTATATCGACCGACAATTTGGTCGATTGTGCCGGAAGTAATCATTCTCCTTTATGGATGGTTTTTCCGGTTTACAATCAAATAAACATACTCCTCACAGATTAACCTAAACAGCTTTCATCTCGTGGGGAACGTTTTCATTATTAAACCATTTTGACTTAAGAACAGAAGAACTTATCAACTAAGCAGTCTATGCCATCTTAGAAAGCACATTGTTCAACCATATTCGATGATTTACCTCGCTCATTCATTACGTAGGGCCGATCATCCGGCTCCATTTCACGAGCATCGCAGTGAGGATGTTTGACGACGGATAGTTAATCCTCGTATTGTACCAAGCCATGAACGTCGTCGTTATCGATCAGAAGCACACCCAATAAGCATTCATGGTTGATCCTTCGAAGGTTGAAGCTATTGTTAAATTGCCTCCTCCTTCGACATTACGCCAACTCCAAAGTTTGCAGGGGAAAGCAAACTTTTTACGTAGATTTATTCCGAACTATGCCGAGCTTGCAAAGGGTTTTACCCGGTTGTTGAAACAGGACATTCCGTTCTTTTGGGACGAGGTCGCTGATCGATCTTTTGATGCACTTAAACACGCGTTGACCCATGCACCGTTATTGCATCCTCCCAACTACAACCAGGATTACATTCTGTATCTCGCTGCTTCTCATTCCACTATTGGGATGGTACTAGTTCAGGAAGATGAATCTCACAACGAACATGTGGTTTATTATCTTAGTCGAAATTTGAATCCGACTGAAATCAAATACACACATGTGGAGAAATTGGCCTTGGCAGCTGTTCAAGCTGTCCAACGTTTTCGACATTACATATTGTTACGTAAAACCACAGTAATTTCTGATTGCAACCCTATGATGTATATTTTGACCAGAAAATTGCTAGGGGGCAAATATTCTAAATGGATAGTTATCCTACAATAATTTGACTTGGAATTTGAAAAATCCAAGGCAAAGAAATCTTTGGTTTTTGCGGAACTAATGTGTGATTTTCCCTCTACTGATATTGAAACAGTGGCAGAAGAGTCCATTGTGGACGAATCTTTGTTTCTTATCAGTACGCTTGATCCATGGTATGGGGATATTATTGTATATCTCCAAACCCAATCTTTTCGGCCTGAAATTTCACGAACTCAACGACGAAAAATACGCTTCCAATCCCAACAATATAACATCATTGGTGATACTCTTTATCGACGAGGAGCGGATTCTGTTTTCCGACGTTGTTTAACTCATGAAGAAGCTGAAAAGGTACTAAATGTCTGTCATTCTGGAGCATGTGGCGGTCATATGTCTGGGTATGCCACTGCCCAAAAGATATTGCGTGCAGGTTATTTCTGGCCAACATTATTTAAAGATTGCATTTATGCGGTTCGGAAATGCCACAACTGTCAAATTTTTGATAGAAAAATGCGCGCGCCACCTGCTCCTCTTCACCCTATAATTGCCGTTGGTCCATTTGCAAAATGGGGTATCGATTTTATCACATGTAACCCTCACTCGGCCGGGGGGCATGCCTATATTATTCTCGCTGTAGATTATTTTACGAAATGGGCCGAGGCGATGCCTACATATTCAGCTGACGGCAAGACTGCTGCAACATTCATGTTCAATCACATAATTGCTAGGTTTGGTGTTCCTCAAGCTATTATTACAGATCATGGAAGTCATTTTCGGAACATCATGATGACTGAACTAACAGAACAACTTGGCCTACGCCATGATAATTCCACTCCATACTATCCACAAGCAAATGGCCTGGTTGAAGCTATTAATAAAGTTTTAGTCACCATGATTAAACGAATCATTGGTATTCACAAGACGAATTGGCATTCCATGTTATTTTCAGCGCTTTGGGCATATCGAACCACAGTCAAAACATCAACGGGTTTCACTCCTTTTCAACTAGTTTATGGTTTAGAAGCTGTGCTACCAATTGAATGCGAAATACCGTCACTAAAATTAGCCATAGAATTACTTCCAGCTACGTCTGAAGAGGAAAAACGTTTCTTGTACTCGGCCCAATTAGATGAGAATCGACGAAGTGCTGCAATAGCAAACGAGGCTCATGTTAAAAGGATAAAAGCTCAGTATGATAGAAATGTGACCCCTCGAAATTTTTCAGAAGGAGACCTAGTTTTACTTTATGATCAAGCCAACGACAAGCTAGGAGCTGGAAAATTCGTACCTATGTGGCATGGTCCTTACATTGTGAAACGAAAGTTAGCAAAAGGGGCCTATGAGTTAGTAGATTTTGATGGTGTCCCTTTAGATAAACCCAGAAATGGGCTTTATCTAAAGAGATATTACGCTTAAACAAGGTGTGGAGATTTTTGTTAGTTTAGATTTCTTTACTGCTGGTGTGTTTTAGATTAGAAAGGTGTGCCTAGTTTAGAAGTGTGTTTTTGTCACTATGACTGCTTATCTGAGTTTTACTCTTGATATTGCAGATGTCGACGTCTCTTCAAACCTACATTGGTTTTTCTGATGGTGCTTGTCGTAGTACACGGAACATTTCTTCCGCAACTTGGGTTATCTATTCACCCTCTGACGAGTTAGTATCCATGCATGGGGTAAGCCTTGGTCAAACAACAAATAACATTGCCGAGTATAGTGCAGTGATTGAGTTATTATCCGAGTCCATATCATTTGGAATTCGGAGTTTGATTGTAAGGTTGGATTCTGAACTTGTTGTATTACAGCTTAACAGGGTTTATACCATTAGAAATCCGGTGTTATTACGATTATTTTTGAGAGTTCGTCTCTTGGAACGTGAATTTGATTACATTGAATATCAGCATATTCCAAGACGTTTAAATACATTAGCAGATTCAATTGCTTCTAGTATGATAAATAGACATTTGCAATAATTAAAAGCAGTAAAACAAAAAACATTCATTCATGTACGCAGATAGCCGTCAAAATAGTGATATATATCATAGGAGTGTGTTCAAAAAATATACATCGTCTTCGATCATAGGTTGGAAACACCTTATGATCGGCAAAAATGATAACACAAAAGTACAAAAATGAATCTACATGATCATCTCATCACTGATGATGATCTCGATAGGAAACAACTGCTCGGGCCACCCTACATAGGAACCTCCTGAAAGGTCCTGGGACTCCAATCACATATCTTTGAAGCCTGAGGGGGATTTCATCTATGCTCGTCTCTGGTATATCTAAAGTCAAGTGTTCTAGATGATGTTCCAAATCAGTCAAAATTTCTACTGATTGGCCTGCTGGGGCTGGTGCGGGCGCAACTGGTTGTCTCCTCTCGAAAGGTTGGAGATGAGCTGGACGTTGTGGACCCACATCTGTATTTAAAAAAACTTTTGGTTATTAGTTTTCTAAGACGATAAAAAATTAAAAAATTTAGAACTTAGCAAAACGTTGAAAAATGTTTTACCTGAATCGTCCCATCGCTTCCAGGAAAGGAGACATCTCTTATCTCCGCTAAATCTATCCCCATGGAAAACTTTCAATGGAAAACTCATATCCACCCAATGAAACAAAAACAGGAATCAGACAACCCTAAGTTCGTATATATTGACCAGCCATATCACGGACAACAGCACCCATTCTTGGTTCTCAAGTCAATCGGCATCAACCTGTGTCACCGGAGTCATCGAAGAACCTTCTGTGGGCAAAAGAAACACAATGGAACTAAGGATCCAAAGTTTTTAGTTTCCGTTTTTTGCTCGTGTTGGTTCTTTACATTTGCTTAAATACTTGTCTCAGCTAAGATGGTGCCACGAAAACAGTCCACAGCAATGCGCATTTGGGAACCAGTAGCTACATGCAGCGTGGCACTCCCACATAGTTTGGTAACAGTGAATGCTATAACTTTCAGTTCAGGACGGATGATATGTTTTATGTCAATCCGTTTGTCCCAAGGATCTGCCTGATCATCGCAAAATTCGAGTTGAAGACTAGCGACAGTCTGGCCACCTGGCCTAGTCCCAAACAAGGATACATGTTCACCCCTCTTGGACAAACTAGTCAAAAAGTATATATCTTCCAGCTCAATTTCAAGCCGGTTGCCACCAATGAAGAAGCACTGGACCTCCACATGCCATCTGTCTACCAACCATGTTAAGAGTTCCACTTGTGCCCTCATGCCAGAGATGGCCCATAATTTGTATAAGCAGCATGATTTTAATGCCCTTTGTGTGGGAAAATGAAGTATTGCAGCTTCAACTGCTTCCTCATGCCCTCTTTCTCGCCAGATAAGCATCTTGTTAATCCTGCAATACAAAATAAGGCAAGTTAGAATGATTTCATTTGAAAAATTTTGGCAAAAAAATGAGAAACCGTGCTTTAAACTTGACCGCGCGGGTACCGCACCCGCTCTTTGTAAACAGAGCGTAGCTCCACACGCGAGGTAGCGGTGCGCACCCCGATTTTCCCCGTTCGTAAAAAATCGTAGTCCGCAGTAACCTCACAACCGCCCGGAACGTTTATTTTTCACCTATTTTTTATCTCTAAAAAATCAAACTAAAAGCCTAAAAACGAATTTTAAACGGATGAAAAGCAAGATAAGGAGGTCGTGGATTACCTGGGGCCGACGATTTTCGATTCCAACGGTTGAATTTTCCAGAATCTTCACGGGAACTTTTTATCCAAAAACCTTTTACTTTTCACTCTGCAACTAAACGGTAAAAATGAAATAGAAAAAGTCCTTTTTATAAGTTTTTTCGAATGAATGAATTGTAAATTTATTTATTTTTCACTCTAAAAGGGATATTTTTGAAAGAATTTTAAACAGGTATGTGTAATGTTTTGATTTTTTGTGCAGAAACAGGATTTTTCAGGTGAAATGATCGTTTTTTAACAAAGAGCATACTTTTATCACTTTTTCGGACTCTTCCAAAAAATTTACGAAAAAACGAAACCTAGGAGTCCTCTTTAAGCCCTTTTTAGACTCTCTAAATATGAAAAGATTGCCGAGCACTTGACTATTCGAACTCGTTAAAGTAAATGAACAATCGTCCCTTCAGTATAAGTTTACCCCTTTTCCGGAGTGAAATGGACTATTTATGAAAAAGGTATACATTGACTAATCATGGTCAATAGAGTTCTCTCCTAAATTATTTTATCCTTTTTCAGGCCCAAGAGACTAAATTTACGAAAAAGTACCCCCGTGGAGTCTTCTTAAGTTTTTTATTCTGACTCCCTAAAATTGAAAAAACACCGAGTTTCTCCTATACTCGACTCGTTAAAATTTAATAGTAAAGGACCTGTTCAATTTCAAAATAGGAATGAGCCACTCCTTCTTAGGGTTTGAATATTAAACTAAGTTGGACTCATCCGAAGGATGAGCTTATAACCAAGCAAATGTTATCCTCCTCAAGCTTGTCAAAAATAAAGAGGTACTTGCCAGAAATGGTGGGGGAAAAGAGAGAAAATGAGCATGTTTGTTGTATTTTAAAATTATCCGAAAACTCAGTCGACCACTCTTGGACACGACACTTATATTCACCTGGGTTGGGAAATCCTTTGCCTAACAGTTAATCAAACCACATTGAAAATTTTCTACCTGTCAGTATTAGCCAGTCAATTGTCACCAAGCCATCTGCAATGTCGTTATGTGTCCAAGAGAACAGTTCAAATAAAACCATTCATCTGCAAAATATCTGTCATCCATCATTGACCATCCCTGAGTCAGTCCTTGCCAACATATTTTCAAAACTTGATCTATGATTTCGTGTTGTAGGCTTGCCTATGACAGATCGCTTTCTATCGACATCAGCACATTATCTAGGAAGTTGATCCAGAAATCGTCAGTACCTTGAAATCTGCATGCCTCAATGGCAGGTTTCTCGCTTTCGACGACAGGTTACATCAATGACCTTCGATCGAATTAGGTTCTGACATGTTCGACTTCAGCTCATTCATTCACATTTCATGGATCAGACCGAGTACTTTTGAGAGCTATTGATATTATCAGAGCTTTCTTTCCTACACTTGTTAACAATTTACATCATTGACTGGTAATCAAGTGGTTTCTACCATGTTCGACTTCAACACATTTAATCGCATGGATAGAATCGTACTAGTTCGAGATGCGGAAATCAAGACCCCGGATCTAGTTTCCACCATCCAGGCTGCGAGGAATTTTGTTATCATTTATATAGTAGACTATTTATAAACAGATGGCTGCGTCCATGCTGTGTCGACATATGTCTATACTGTGATGTATTCAAAATCATTCCTGTATCAGAACAATTTAGATTAGTTTATAGTTAGTTTTGATCTGAGTATGAGAATGCCTACCTTAGCGATGATATGATTACATATATATATATTTTTCATTGAATGTTTTTATAGGTACCGACTGGGGTGTCCACAGGATGATCTTTGAAATGATAAAGTACTGCACTCTTTATATATGACAGACTACAGCTTCATCTATTTCATACTTTGCACTTTAGGGGCAATTTGTTACACTGAAAACTGTCACCTTGACATTCTGCTGACTGTATGAGCTCATTATTACTCATACTTCCTCCTTTTGCAAGTCCAATATACCAGCTCCTCATATCAAGCTTCAAAATCAGAAGAAACTCCCTAAAATCCCCTAAGAATTGGTATCGCACTTTCTCTATGCATTCCCTGCGGTCCCGCACCTAAATCTCAGCCTGCATGCGGAACCATACCGCACGTTCTTTGTGTAATGGGTGCGGACCTCTGTAAAACATAAAAAGGCGAGAAAATCAAGATTAAAAAGTGAATTCCAGGTGAATTCCAGAATATTCTAGACGGGAATTTTCGGAATGGATACGCTTTGAAGCTGGTTCATGCATCCCTCTCTTAATGGAGCTAACCCCTTGATGTAAGGAGCTTATCCCTTTGAAGGAGGATTCTATCCCTTCATATTTGGAACTAGAAACCTCCTCTCTTTCACTATAAAAAGAGGCCTTGGGTAGCCTCAAAGGAAGTTCAAGCTTATGAGATTTGAAGTTAAATGTTGTTGAGATTTAGACTTGAGTAACTTAAGACTTTCTGTGAGGTTAAATCACTCATCCTCATTTGTCTTAGTTCAAAGAGTGCAATGCTTGTCAGAGTAAAGGAGATTCCTGCTTCGGACCCCGGGAGGACCTGCACAACATCAAGGCACAGGTTGTAAAGGTTTTCTATTTTTAAAGTTAATACAAATATACTCATTTCTCTCATTAAACTGTCAATTTGTGGTTTATTTCATAAATTCCTTGATCATTATGATAAGTATGATTTATGATAGTGTCTATACAGGTGCTGCTTAATCTTTTTCCTTGTTTGTGATTGCAGATATACGAAGGACGTTCTTTCAGTGCACGGGAAGGACTTCAACAAAATCAAGTAAGCAAGCAAAGCATTGGACATAAGGTAGGCCTTGCACCCGTATAGTGTTTTTATAAATTGCATATACTTAGAGAGAGATTAGTATAATTGGCTGTTTGTTGCTAGTTACCTTTTGTACTAGAGAGATCGGTCTTGTCCGCAAGACGGATTAATCTACACAACAAAATGGCGACTCCACTGGGGAAGAACTTGTGTTTGTTCTTGGTTCTCTTTGATTTTTGACTTGAGAAAAGGTTTCTTTTTCTGGTTTTTGATTGATTCACATCTGTCTGGGTGCTTTAAATTTTTTCTGTTCTTAAAAATTTAGAAGTATTTTGAATTTTTCTATCATTTTTGCTAGGACCGCACTCTGCATAACTGTTACAGTGCGGGCAGTTTCGCACGTTCTTTATAGAATACAGTGCGGGACCGCACCTGTCAACACTGCTTACATGCGGACCCTGTAAAAATTTTGAAAAATTTCTAGGTTTCTTTTTCTGGTTAATTTTTAGATCTTTGGTTTCTGCCCAGACTGGTTATTGTGTCTCTCAAAAATTCATTGTTTATGAACTCCAACAGTGTTAGTGTTTTGAATGATTTTCTAGGAGATTTTGCCGATTGGATTATTTTTCCTGTTTGGTCTTTGTAGTGATTCATATTTTTGAAAATCTGTAGTATCTCAGATCACATAAGATCTCTTTTTGTCTCTTGAATCCGACCTCATTGTGAAAACATCCTAGTTTGAGAAATTAAGCCTTTTTGATTTCTTTGCAAATCTTCGAAAAGAACTTGCTTTAAAGTTTTGATTTTCATTTATTCTTTGAGTGTTTTGAAAAACATATTTTGAGTGTTTTTGATCTGTTTGATAGATTCTTAGTTTGCTGAACAACTAAGAGAAACATTCATAAAAAAAAACTCTCTAAAAAGCTTTTACTCAAACTTAGATTAGTTTTTTAGATTAGTCTTCATAATTTTGAATAGTTTTAATTTTTGTAGATTTCTTTCGAAAGAGAATTGTTTTGTAGCTTCTTGTTTGGAAAAGAAAATAGTTTTTCTTGTGAGCTTTGATAGTTTAACGAAAAGACAAAATAGTTTCTTTCACTTAGTTTTCATGTTCGAAGAAGAAATTTGAAAGTTGCATTCTCTAACTCTTCTTTAGATAGAAAATTCATTGAAAGAAAAAAGAATTGAATATCATCATAGGTGCATTTTAGTGTTTTTGGAGGTCGAGTCTTCACATCATACAAAGTTTCATTTCCGCGCCCATTTGACTTAAGAAACAGCTCTTAAAAGTAACGCTTAAATAAAAAGTCATCTAGTAATCTTTTTATTTTTAGGGCTCTCATCACCAACATAGCTTAGGCTAGTATCTTGGAGTAGGGAGTAATTAACTCTCCAAGGTAGATAAAACAAACAAGTAGATATATCTTGCGGTAGGAAGAATTCAAGTTGTTGCATGTATGCTCTGGGAAGCTCCTCTTAAAGGAGTTAAGCACGAGATCATATCTGAACCAGTGGGGTAATCAATCCTTCCTCATTGGGAACTATAGAAGATATACACGTATTAAAAACGGTAAACCTCGGATAGACCATTGTCGAGGAGCTAGGGGTCACTTGTCGGTAAACCTTGGATTCTGTTCAAGGAGCCTTCAAGGGGATTGAGCTTTGTTACTCTGCCCTTGCGTGTGTGTCGGATCGTAGACTGTTCCCCCAGGTATATTTGTTTCAGTTGGTAACCTTAGAGGCCATAATCTTTAGGATTCTTTCCTAAGGTGATGGTGGAGGGAAGATCCCACTGTACCTGGAACAGACGTCGACTAGACTCACTTGGACTCTCTGGGGGGTTATCTTCACTCGAGATGGTTATGTGAAGAAACTTGTGCCAGTCTGTTTCATTAAGCAGGTTGTCGGGGTAACTGTTCCAACTGCCCTTTTCGTGTTAAAACTCTACTAAGTTGGATTTCATCACCAACTAGTGATTTTAATCTGGAAAGTTACTTGTTTGTGTGTGGTTTGAACTCTTAGATTTTTTAAGCGAGTGATTCAATTGTTTGTTTCTTAGAGACTTTAGGTGTTTTCATTGAAATTTTTCTTTGTTTGCGTGTGATTAGATAATTTCTCATCGTGGCGGAATTGCCGAGACAATCCCGGAGAATACAAGGGAAACCCCCTGAATTTACACCAGGTCATCTTGAAGGGCTTCGAGCTCTGGTACCACATAGTAGCCGTAGACTTAGATCAACAGAAGCTGAAAGCTCTGCTATTGTGATACATCCTGATCATCAAATTCCTACAACAGAATATATTCAAGAACCGATTTCAGTTTCTGAAGTCACTGAAAATATTTCTCCTACTGGAGAATTATCTGACGAACCTGAAATCTTTGAGCCTGAAACTGAATCTTCTGTGTTAGAAACATCTTCAGGATTTATCTCACCAACTTCTAGCGATCCAGGCTCACCAAGGGTTAGAAATATCATTACTGAAAATCTTCTTTCTGGACTAATTTCTATAGAAGAACTTACTAATCCAGACGAAGACATATCTCTTCCCAACTCCCCTCAATCGTTAAATCTTAGGGAGCGTGAATCTATTTTCTACAGCCCTATTCGAACTAATCCCTGGTATCTTTCTTTAACTAATTTTTTAGAGAATCCGGGTCTCGCTTTTTATCCACCTCGAGTTCCATTTCATCCTACACCCAGAGGTTACTATCCGTCATCTATTATGGCTGGAGAGTCGTCCATGTTTTCACAAACGCCTGAATCTTTTTTACATGGTGGTCCTTCTGTTCCTGCGGGATATCAGTCTTTGTCTGGTACTTTCTCAGGAGCAACTCCTCAACCTATCGAAAACGTGCTATCATCTGGTCTTGGTGGACTTAAAATTGAAACGTCGAACGCAGAGCAAGTTTATATGATGTCTGGTAACATTCCTAATCCTCAAGCACAAGGCAGTCAGTTTCCTTCTGGGGGTCAACCTCAGGGAACTCAGTTACCGCCTGGGGGGCAACCTCAGGGTAGTCAATTACCGCCTGGGGGGCAACCTCAAGGTAGTCAATTACCACCCGGGGCTCAACCTCAAGGTAGCTTTTTCCCAGGACAAACTGTGGATCAATATTATTTTGGGGGGCAACCCCAAGGACAGTACATACCTCAAGGTTATCAACCTCAAGGACAGTACATTCCTCAAGGTCAACCCCAAACTCAATATGCTCCTCAGGGTCCTCAACAACCCCAACTCCAGTACGTGCCTCAAGGTTATCAACCTCAAGGGTAGTACCCAATGCAAGGTTACCAACAGCCTTCTGGTCAACCATCTGTTCAAGGAGCCGGAACTTTACCTTATTATCAACCCTACGTTCAACCAGGTTTTGGTCCTTACATTCAACCTTCTACGAGACAGTACCCCGGAATGATGGTGTGGGATCCGTCCCAATATCAACAGCCTTTGCAGCCTAATGTGCAGTTACCTTATCAACCTGGTCAGCCAATGGTTTCTGGTTAAATTCAGCAACCTGGTCAGCCAGCTATTCAAACTCCTGCACCTAGTTCAGTTCAGTAGGCTGGGCCTAGTACACCTCATACTCCGCCCCAAACTGCTGCGACTGCTGCAACGTCTGTTCAACCTGTTACACCTATTTCTGGAGTGTCTGTAGCCCCGAGTTCGGCTATCCCTGTATCCGGGCAAATCCCTCAAGTCTTTGTACCTCATTCAGGGCCTACAGCTCAGACTACAGTTCAGATGCCTGCAGGACAATCCTGTACAAGTACAGTTGTTACGAGTCAACCTCAGTTTACTTATCAACGGTACCAAGGACAGCCGCAATACGGTCCCTATGTACAGAATCCAAGCTATCAGCCATACCCTGGTTATACTTATCAACAACCTCAGTATGGTCTGATGCATCCTGGTTATCCGGGAGGTTATACAATACCCAATGCTAATCCAATTCCTAGTTATCCTGGGTATCCGCCTCCTGGATCTGCTTTGACTTCTCAAGGTTTTCGTGACCCTAACCGTCAGTTACCGTTCATCGGAACTTTGGACTTACCATATTTGACGCGCCTTACTAATGATCCTATTTTCTATTATCAGAACTGGCCGTCAATGCCTCATAAGTTGCCCAGTGACATACCAAAATTTGAAGGTAAGTCAGGAGAGGATCCATCAAATCATGTGATGACTTATCACCTTTGGTGTGCATCTAATTCTATTATTTATGATTCGATTCGCTTACGTCTTTTCCAAAGGACACTCATAGGTCTTGCAGCCAAATGGTATATTGAGTTTCCCCGAGGCTCGTTTCATAATTTCAGTCAGTTAGCAACATATTTCTTAACTCATTTCCAGTTGCCTGTCAGATACGACAATGGCACAGAATTATTAACTTCACTAAAACAATCTACGTCCACGTATATTTCTGATCATATTCATGAGTGGCGACGTAGACGACGTTTGGTGAAAGTTTATATTCCGGATCAAATTTTGGCAGAATGGTTTGTTAAATCATTGTTGCCCAAGATCACTGAAGACGTAGCTAAGGCTAGTGTTGTTACTGAAGAGCAAGTAATTGCTCAGGCTCAGTACCTAGACCTCCTCTATATGCAGTCAAGTACTCTACATGAGAAAATTCCCGATCTTCCCAAACAAGGTCAAATAGCTGCTGCTCCTTCAGGGTCTCATGCCGCTGATGGTATGATTGGTACAGTTAGTTCTAAAAGTAAGAAGAAATCCTCAAATAATTCTTCTCCAATCATAACTTTACCTGATTCCCCGAAAGGAGAATCCTCTCCCGAAGTTTCCGCCGACATTTATGTCGTTGAAACATCTATGGCCGAATCAAAATCCGGTGGTAAAAAGAAGGGGAGGAAAAAAAACAGAAAGAATTCGAAAGAAAAAATAGATAAAGAAGAATCCAATGACGAGAAACGTAAACCTCGCTATCCTTGCTTCATTTGTGAACAAGATCACTTCACGAAAGAATGTCCATATCGAGAGGAAGTTACGAAACTCGTTAAAGGATCGCAACAACCTGCTGTCTTGAAGGATCCTTTTCCAGTTCAAGATAGTAAGATGATTGGTTCTTCCTCGACCACTTTAGAAGAGCCTATTATGATGATGTCTCATATAAGGGTTGCGACGCGATCGCAAGATTACGGTCCTAAGAATCCTGTTGATGGCAAAGAAGGAGAGTCTTCCAATGCCAATGCATCAAATACGACTCCTCCTGTTTCCGGTCCGCTACAGATCGAGAAACAAAATCCAGACTTGATAATCAAGCCGCCTGCTAAAGGTGTTCTTCGTAAATCAGCTTTCAATCCACATGCGAGAGCTGCTCAGAATTACAACATTGGTGAAGATTTAGCTATTTCTCCTTCAGCAATGTCGGCTTTGGAAGTGCTGCAGTCGTGTCCAGCACAGCGTAAATTGTTATTGTCTGCCATAGGAGCTGTTGATGTTCACGATTCTAACCTTATAATCTTCGATTTAGAAACTAGTACACCACGTCTTCCTCACCAAATGGCTTTCCAGATTCCAGTGTTAGTAAAAAACAGACCTATTTTTCGGACTGTGATTGATGAGGGAGCTTCAACGTGTATTATGTCGCTTCAGTGTTGGAAATCTCTTGGTTCTCCTACACTTAACCAATCATCGACGATTCTAAAAGCTTTTGATGGTCGAGGTTTTCAACCTTATGGTATTTTGCAGGATTTACCCATAGGGGTTGAAGGAAAAATCGTTAATCTAGATGTGGAAGTGGTTGATGCCCCTCTAGATTACAACCTTCTTCTGGGTCGTAGTTGGTCTTATGCTATGACTGCTGTTGTCTCTTCGGTCTTTCGACTTATAAAATTTTCATATCAAGGAAGGATCGTGACAATAGATCAGTTAACTTATTTTTCGTCAGACCCAGCCTCTACAGAAACAATCCAGCATGTTGGTAAAACGACTATCCCTTATAAGGATGTTGGAGTAGGTTTGGTTAAAGATTCTGGTTTGCTAGGAACTTTTTCCTTTCCTCTTCCTAATGTATCGTCTTCTACTGCAACTATTCATATGATTTCGTCAGACACAGTTATGTCTGATGATCCTTGGATTCTACCTTCAGAATCCGAGATCGACTCATTTGATGGCGCGATGCCTTTGAGTCCATTTGAAATTGCGTACTAGACTGTACAGTCTTTTTCCAACCCCTTTTCAACCGAAATCGATCCAATGAATGGGATCCAAGAGGAATCGCTTTCTATTTCTAGTTCAGACGCAACGACATTTCCTGAAATTGTTCATACAGATGAGCAAATTCGTGAGTTTTTGTCTGTTGATGATTTACCATGGGAAGATCTCCACCATAGGTCTTCATTCTTACCTGAATTAGATCATTTTGAAAATGATTTCGCTTCAATCTTTACTGCTGAATATGCCAAGGAACCTCAGAATCCATTGAAAAATCCTGATTCTGAGTTAAATTTAGAAAATATATCTAGAACGGTTCCAATTGACGTTTCAGTAAAACCTGGAATAATTGAAAACATTCATATAGGTGCTTGTTGTTCAGACGAAGAAATTTAGACTTATAAAGCCCTATTTCAAGAATTCCGAGACGTGTTTGCTTGGTCTTACGAAGAAATGCCAGGAATTGATCCATCGATCGTAGTACATGAAATTAAGACTTACCCGGATGCTAAACCTGTTCGTCAACGATTACGTCAAATACATCCTAGAAAAGTTGCTGCTATAAAAGCTGAAGTTGAAAAATTACTTCGCGCAGGATTTATTTATCCAATTCCTTTAACGGATTGGGTATCGAATATTGTTCCTGTGACTAAAAAACAAGGAACAATAAGAGTATGTATCGATTATAGGGATATTAATCGAGCGTGTCCAAAATACAATTATCCAACTCCCTATATCGATCAGATAATCGACGATTGTGCTGGAAGTGAACTTTTTTCCTTTATGGATGGTTTTTCTGGTTACAATCAAATAAACATACTCCCTGCAGATCAACCTAAAACAGCTTTCATCTGTCCGTGGGGAACGTTTGCCTATTGTAAACTACCTTTTGGACTTAAGAACGCTGGAGCAACTTTTCAACGGGCTATGTCTTATGCGTTTCATGACATTAAGCACATTGTTCAACCATATCTTGATGATTTACCTGCTCATTCATTACGTAGGGCCGATCATCACACTCATTTAGGAGCAATTTTTATGAGATGTCGGCATTATCGGATAAGGTTGAATCCGCATAAATGTGTTTTCTGCGTAGAATCGGGTCGTTTACTGGGATTTGTTGTCTCGAAATCAGGCATTCGTGTTGATCCTTCGAAGGTCGAAGCTATTGTTAAATTGCCTCCTCCTTCGACATTGCGCCAACTCCAAAGTTTGCAGGGGAAAGCAAACTTTTTACGTAGATTTATTCCGAACTATGCCGAGCTTGCGAAGGGTTTTACCCGGTTGTTGAAACAGGACATTCCGTTCTTTTGGGACGAGGTCGCCGATCGATCTTTTGATGCACCTAAACACGCGTTGACCCATGCACCGTTATTGCATCCTCCCAACTACAACCAAGATTACATCTTGTATCTCGCTGCTTCTCATTCCACCATTGGAATGGTACTAGTTCAGGAAGATGAATCTCACAATGAACATGTGATTTATTATCTTAGTCGAAATTTGAATCCAACTGAAATCAAATACACACATGTGGAGAAATTGGCCTTGGCAGCTGTTCAAGCTGTCCAACGTTTTCGACATTACATATTGTTACGTAAAACCATAGTAATTTCTGATTGCAACCCTATGATGTATATTTTGACCAGACAATTGCTAGGGGGCAAATATTCTAAATGGATAGTTATCCTACAAGAATTTGACTTGGAATTTGAAAAATCCAAGGCAAAGAAATATTTGGTTTTTGCGGAACTAATGTGTGATTTTCCCTCTACTGATATTGAAACAGTGGCAGAAGAGTCCATTGTGGACGAATCTTTGTTTCTTATCAGTACGATTGATCCATGGTATGGGGATATTATTGTATATCTCCAAACCCAATCTTTTCGGCCTGAAATTTCACGAACTTTCAGGAAAATACACTTCCAATCCCAACAATATAACATCATTGGTGATACTCTTTATCGACGAGGAGCGGATTCTGTTTTCCGACGTTGTTTAACCTGCGAGAAGGCTCAAAAATGGCACGTATCCAGTTACCTCTGGATAGGAAAGGTTACATGTCCATGTCACCTATAAAGATATTGCGTGGTGTGTTATTTCGTCAACATTATTTACAGTATTTATTTTTATGTGTTCCCGGAAATGCCACAACTCACAAATTTTGATAGAAAATGCAAGGCGCCACGAAAAACTAGGTAATATTAACGTTTTCTATCCATCAAATAAGAATATTTATCGTTATGTAACCTCGCTCTCGCTGGGGGTGCATGCCTATATTTTTTATTTCGCCGTAGATTATTTTACGAATGGCTCAGTGCTAATTACATATTCACTGACAAAGTCCTGTCATTATGAATATCTAAACTGAATTGTACATAATTGCCAGGTCATATGTCTTCAAGCTATTATTACGGATCATGGACGTCATTTTCGGAATATCATGATGACTGAACTAACAGAACAACTTGGCCTACGCCACGATAGTTCCACTCCATACTATCCATAAGCAAATGGTCTGGTTGAAGCCATTAATAAAGTTTTAGTTACCATGATTAAACGAATCATTGGTATTCATAAGACGAATTGGCATTCCATGTTATTTTCAGCGCTTTGGGCATATCGAACCTCAGTCAAAAAATCAACAGGTTTCACTCCTTTTCAACTGGTTTACGGGTTGGAAGCTGTGCTGCCGATTGAATGCGAAATTCCGTCACTAAAATTAGCCGTAAAATTACTTCCAGCTACATCTGAAGAGGAAAAACGTTTCTTGTACTTAGCCCAATTAGATGAGAATCGACGAAACGCTGAAATAGCAAACGAGGCTCATGTTAAAAGGATAAAAGCTCAGTATGATAGAAATGTGACCCCTCGAAATTTTTCAGAAGGAGACCTAGTTTTACTTTATGATCAAGCCAACGATAAGCTAGGAGCTGGAAAATTCGTGCCTATGTGGCATGGTCCTTACATTGTGAAACGAAAGTTAGCAAAAGGGGCTTATGAGTTAGTAGATTTTGATGGTGTCCCTTTAGATAAACCCAGAAATGGGCTTTATCTAAAGAGATATTACGCTTAAACAAGGTGTGGAGATTTTTTGTTAGTTTTTAGATTTCTTTACTGTTGGTGTGTTTTAAATTAGAAAAGTGTGCCTAGTTTAGAAGTGTGTTTTTGTCACTATGACTGCTTATCTGAGTTTTACTCTTGATATTGCAAATGTCGACGTCTCTTCAAACCTACATTGGTTTTGCTGATGGTCCTTGTCGTAGTACACGGAACATTTCTTCCGCAGCTTGGGTTATCTATTCACCCTCTGACGAGTTAGTATCCATGCATGGGGTAAGCCTTGGTCAAACAACAAATAACATCGTCGAAAAGAAAAGGGATTGAGTTGTTATTCCAGCCCAACATATCATTTGGAACTAGGTTTGATTTGTAAGGTCGATTCAAACTTTTGCACATGTACCTAACAGGTTTATACCATTAGAAATCCTATGGTTATTACTAAGTATTTTGGATAAGAGTCTGCTCTCTGGAACGTGAGTTTGATTACATTGAATATCAAAGATACTCCATATTTTTTTAAATACTGAAGGTATTCAACGTTCAGTATGATAAATAGACATTTGCAATAATTAAAAGCAGTAAAACAAAAAACATTCATTTATGTACGCAGATAGCCGTCAAAAATAGTGATATATATATCATAGGAGTGTGTTCAAAAAATATACATCGTCTTCGATCATAGGTTGGAAACACCTTATGATCGGCAAAAATGGTAACACAAAAGTACAAAATGAGTCTACATGATCATCTCATCACTGATGATGATCTCGATAGGAAACAACTGCTCGAGCCACCCTGCATAGGAACCTCCTGAAGGGTCCTGGAACTCCAATCACATATCTTTGAAGCCTAAGTGGGATATCATCTATGCTCGTCTCTGGTATATCTAGAGTCAAGTGCTCTAGATGATGTTCCAAATCAGTCAAAATTTCTGCTGATTGGCCTGCTGGGGCTGGTGTGGGCGCACCTGGTTGCTTCCTCTCGAAAGGTTGGAGATGAGCTGGACGTTGTGGACCCACATCTGTAGTTGAAAAACTTTTGGTTATTAGTTTTCTAAGACGATAAAAAATTAAAAAATTTAGAACTTAGCAAAACGTTGAAAAATGTTTTACCTGAATCGTCCCACTGTTCCCCTGCAGGGAGAGACATCTCTCTATCTCCGCGGAAATCTATCCCTGCATATGGAAAATCCTCTATCATGAAAATTTGGCGATCCAGCCAATGAAAATATGAAGCAGGGAATCGTACAATCTCAGTGCCCTCAATAGCATGATGGGCCATCAGCGCGGACCAGCGAACCATTCTTGGTTCTCGAAGTCGACCGACATCAACTGCAATACTCTGTGGAGCTAACTGAGGAATTCTCTCCAAAGCAAAAGAAACGACAATGGATCCGTATCCAAAGTTTTTTAGTTTCCCGGTTTTTGCTCTGGTAAGTTGGCCTTTTATATTGGCCAACACAGCTTCACACCAGTTGAAGATGGTGCCGCGAAAACAGTCCACTGCAACACGCATTTGGGAACCAGTAGCTACATGAAGCACGACGCTCCCACACAGTTTGGTAACAGTAAAAGCTATAACTTTCAACTCAGGACGGATGATGTGTTTTATGTCAACTGTATTTATGCTGAGACCAAGCCGATTATCAAGAAAATCACAGTTGACACTGAGACACACCACACCTGCTCAGTCCCAAACAAGAGGTTGTTACCGCCCTCTGGACAAACAAATAAAAGGTATCCTCCACTAATTTCTTTAGCTGCGGCTATTTAATGAAGAAATATCTAAGTCTCCATGCCATCTGTCTACCAACCATGTTAAGAGTTCCACTTGTGCCCTCATGCCAGAGATGGCCCAGAATTTGTATAAGAAGCATGCTTTTAATACCCTTTGTGTGGGCAAATGGAGTATTGCAGCTTCATCCACTTCCTCATGTTATCTTTCTCGCCAAATAAGCATCTTGTTAATCCTGCAACACAAAATAAGGCATATTAGAATGATTTCATTTAAAAATTTTGGCAGAAATTTGAGAAAACCGTGCTTTAATTTTAACCGCGCGGGTACCGCACCTGCTCTTTGTAAACAGAGCGTAGCTCCGCACGTGAGGTGTGTGCCGGGTGCGGTACCCTCGATTTTTTCCCGTTCAGAAAAAATCGGGGTCCGTAGGTAACCTGTGTCACACCTGCGGACCCCGCGGGCGCATTTTTTGACCAATTTTTGCCCTAAAAAATCAAACTAAAGCCTAAAAATGAATTACAAACGGATGAAAAGCAAGATAAGGAGGTCATGGATTACCTGGGGCTGACGATTTTCGATTCCAACGGTTGAATTTTCCAGAAGCTTCACGAGAAATTTTTAACCAAAAGCTTTTTACTTTTCACTCTGTAACTGAACGGTAAAAATGAAATAGAAGAAGTCCTTTTTATAAGTTTTTTCGAATGAATGAATTGTTAATTTATTTATTTTTCACTTTAAAAGGGATATTTTTGAAAGCATTTTTATTTATCTTAAACAGGTATGTGTAATGTTTTGAGTTTTTGTGCAGAAACAGGATTTTTCAGGTGAAATGATCGTTTTTCAACAAGAGCATACTTTTATCACTTTTTCGGACTCTTTAAAAATTTTACGAAAAAGCGAAACCTTGGAGTCCTCTTTTAAGCCCTTTTCAGACTCTCTAAATATGAAAAGATTGCCGAGTACTTGACTATTCGAACTCGTTAAAGTAAATGAACAGTCGTCCCTTCAGTATAAGTTTACCCCTTTTACCGACTGAAATGGACTATTTACGGAAAAGGTATACGTTGACTAAATACGGTCAATAGAGTTCTCTCCCGCATTATTTTATCCTTTTTCGGGCTCGAGAGACTAAATTTTACGAAAAAGAACACCCATGGAGTTTTCTTAAGTTTTTCTTCTGACTCCCTAAAACTGAAAAACACCGAGTTTCTCCTATACTGGACTCGTTAAAACTTAACAGTAAAGGACCCGTTTAATTTTCAACAGGAACGAACCACTCCTTCTTAGGGTTCGAATTTTAAACTAAGTTGGACTCATCCGAAGGATGAGCTTATAACCAAGCAAATGTTATCCTCCTCAAGCTTGTCAAAAATAAAGAGGTACTTGCCAGAAATGGCGGGGGAAAAGAGAGAAAAATGGGCGTGTTTGTTGTATTTTAAAATTGTCCGAAAACTCAGTCGACCACTCTTGGACACGACACTTATATTCACCTGGGTTGGGAAATCCTTTGCCTAACAGTTAATCAAACCACATTGAAAATTTTCAACCGGTTTCTGGGTATTAGCTTTGGGTCAATTGTCACCAAGCCATCTGCAGTGTCGTTATGTGTCCAAGAGAACAGTTCAAATAAAACCATTCATCTGCAAAATATCTGTCATCCATCATTGACCATCCCTGAGTCAGTCCTTGCCAACATATTTTCAAAACTTGATCTATGATTTCGTGTTGTGGGCTTGCCTACGGCAAATCACTTTCTATCAACATCAGCACATTATCTAGGAAGTTGATCCAGAAATCGTCAGTACCTTGAAATCTGCATGCCTTAATGGCAGGTTTCTCTCTTTCGACGACAGGTTGCATCATTGACCCTCGATCGAATGACTCCGTGACTTGTTCGACTTCAGCTCATTCATTCACATTTCATGGATTGTACTGAGTACTTTGAGAACCATTGACATTACTGGTGGTTTCTCTCACACTTGTTAACAGTTCACATCATTGACTGGTAATCAAGTGGTTTCTACCATGTTCGACTTCGACACATTCATTCACATGGATAGAATTGTACTGGTTCGAGATGCGGAAATCAAGACCCTGGATCTAGTTTCCACCATCCAGGCTGCGAGGAATTTTGTTGTCATCTATACAGTAGACTATTGATAAACAGATGGCTGCGTCCATACTGTGTCTACATATATTTGTACTATGATGTATTCAAAATCATTCCTGTATCAGAACGATTTCAGTTAGTTTATAGTTAGTTTTTATCTGAGTATGGGAATGCCTACCTCAGTGATGACATATATATGTATATATTTTGCATTGAATGTTTTTTACAGGTTCCGACTGGGGTGTCCACAGGATGATCTTTGAAATGATAAAGTACTGCACTCTTCATATATGACAGACCACAGCTTCATCTATTCCAGACTTTGCACTTTAGGGGGCAATTTGTTACACCGAAAATTGTCACATTGACATTTTACCATGAGTATGAGCTCATTAGGTATGCTTTTGATGACTATTTCAGTGGCTTTTTAATAGAATTTGTGAACCTTTTTGTATCATGAATTTGGAAAGTAATAAGGAACCATAACAAAACATGTGAGAATTGATATGCAAGACTTAGCCACTGATAATGGTTATTTTCTGTACAGGAAAAGGAGAAAACGAGGAATTTCCGTTCCAAAGGAAAGGACAAAGTCGAGATAACTGCTGTCCCTCTGAACGAGAACCGAATGCAAACAAGGCTAAATAGATTACAGCAAATCGGCTCGGAAAAGAAGGAGAAGACACCAGCTCGGCGCCAAAGAAAGGAAAGGATGAAGAATTAACAGTTTGGCGAATCCCTCAGGATCTTCGATCCTGAGGGATCGCTGCTTTATTTATCATGTTACTTGGACATCTCCGCCATCACCTTTATATAAAGGGACAACACTGTTAGCTTGATAGATAGGATACGCTTTTATGTAATTTTCTGTAAAACATCAACTTTGATTATTGAGTCTCGTTGAGAACTGGTTCAATGTATTTTTGACCGATGCATTAATAAAAGCTTGGTGATTATTTCATCTCTGCGTCTGGATTAACTTAAAGCGGTGTATCCTTGGAGGCTAAGGGCCCGGCCCCGAAGGACACTTGCTTCTGTACCATTACGACTTGACTTTTGTGTGGTTTGTTTATCATTGTTATTTGGTAATTTGATATGCTTTATAAGTTCATATTACATGCTTTGTTAAAGATTGAATCATTGAGGTTTTTTACAGATAGAATCGTGTGTTGACTCCGCATCAAGTTATTAATCCTTTCAAGAGTTAATTGCATGTTCTTACTGTTTTGTTACAGAGCTGTTATACTAAACGTTCGTGTTGTGCGCGTTTCTGATTTATCAGTACTGTTCCATAATTCATTAATAGTTATTGCTGTTCCATTAGTGTGATTTGTGTGAATTGCTTTTAGAGTGAAAGAATGTTATTTGATTGCAAAGAATGCATTTGAGTTAATAGATTAAGTTTGGTTACAACCTGCGGGACTTAGTTATTCAATTGCTGTTCCATTTTAGACTTGCTGTTCTATTTCAGAATTGTTGTTCAATCCTTTATTTGCTTTGCTATTCCAT